>JACXGK010005234.1:0-33983 GCA_016801125.1 Novumbra hubbsi | reverse complement strand
GCGATTACTGTAGATACGACCGGTTGTAGCAGCGATTACTGTAGATACGACCGGTTGTAGCAGCGATTACTGTAGATACGACCGTTTGTATCAGCGATAACAACAACAGAAACCATCTTACCAATGGCGAAGACATGAGGGGGAAGTGTTCCGAGGGACCGGCCCCGATAAGACTTGATGCTTTCTGGAGAGTACAGTTTTGGGATGTCATAGTAAGGGTTGACCGCAATCAGGATGTTGGCCACATAAGTCTGTGTATCAAAAGAAAGTCAGTTTTGTAAGGAAGCTACAGCATTTTCACAACTAGCCCTCTGACCATATACATTTTAACAACTAGCCCTCTGATAATCTAGATATTCACAACAAGCCAAATAATCATTTAGATTTTCACAACGAGCCCTAGATTTTCAAATAATCTAGACAAGCCCTCTGACATGCTCATTATCACATTATTTTGGAATGAGGTGACAGGAAATCGTACATAAATCCGGTCTTTACTATACCGCACTCTGATATTGTTTAACAGGGTGCCTTCATTAAGGTACATGAGGGAGCCTGAAAAAGAGGAAAACAAGTAGGTACATGTCCTCTAAAACCAGCTATGTACACAAACTAAAGCACATCTGTTCCCTAATTTGAGAATAAAACACAACCCACAGTTGTCCTCCATATGTTTGTTGACCTCCTCTTCAGCAGGAAACACTTGATTCATGGGAGCCAGAAAGGTCTGTAACATGAAAAGCACAATAAACATGTCCAACATTCAAACGTGTCCACCAGTAGCAGTGGATGTCTAAACAGGCCCATGTACCGATGTATCTGCTTCACCAGGGAATTACATCATTCAGACAGACTGTGTTGAATATTTGTCCATTAGCATTGCACTGACATTCTATAGAAACCCCGTTTACAAACATATTGGGACCCTACAAAAAATGTAAATAAGAATTGAAACCCTATATTCAGAAAATTTAACAAAAGCAACATATCAAATTTCAAACTGAGGCATTTTATTATTTCTTCAAAAATATATGCCCACTCTGAATTTGTAGTTTTGAAAGTGAATTGTTTTCCCATTTTTACTTGATATAGGATTTCAGCTGATCAACAGTTCCGGGTCTCCTATCTTATATTTGTCGTTTCATAATGCAGACAGGCCAGTTTAGCAGCCAGACTCTTTCACCTACATGCTGTGCCATGCTGTTGTAATAGGGGCAGTTTTATTGAACTGGTTATTGTGTCAGTAAAAAAACTAAAGAAATGGACAGCAAAATTAACTATGACAGAAATGCTGTGGAAATGCCTGATGCAAATATTTAATCAAATCATATTAATGAATAAATTGTCTGGACTTGAAGGGAGACGTCAGGGTTATGGAGGTACTCCCTCCAGCTGATAGTGGTGGTTGATGAGCAGATCCAAGGACACATGGGTTGTACTTGCATTACATTCGGGGACGCTGTGTGATTCACAGCCCTGAGTTGTGTCTTGAGTTACGTGTTTACAGGACATATGTGATTAGGAGATAAGGGTGATTCAGAGATTTGGGAGACATGATCTACGATACAGAGTAACAGGTATATTGGTGATAGGGTTAACAGGTTAGGGTTATCAGGATAGGGTTAACAGGTTAGGGTTATCAGGATAGGGTTAACAGGTTAGGGTTATCAGGATAGGGTTATCAGGATAGGGTTAACAGGTTAGGGTTATCAGGATAGGGTTAACCGATTAGGGTTAACAGGATAGGGTTAACAGGTTAGGGTTAACAGGATAGGGTTAACAGGTTAGGGTTAACAGGTTAGGGTTATCAGGATAGGGTTAACAGGTTAGGGTTAACAGGATAGGGTTAACAGGTTAGGGTTAACAGGTTAGGGTTAACAGGTTAGGGTTATCAGGATAGGGTTAACAGGTTAGGGTTAACAGGATAGGGTTAACAGGTTAGGGTTAACAGGATAGGGTTAACAGGTTAGGGTTAACAGGTTTGGGTTATCAGGATAGGGTTATCAGGTTAAGGTTAATGCAACGTTAATGATCCCCACATTAAATTTGTTTGTCAAGCTTGTAACTCTGCATCAACTTTCACCTACTGTTTATTTTCTAGATGTTTTGTGTGGTGAGAGAAGGTCTGCCCCACGGACACGCGGACACACAGAATTAACTGGAAAGAGCTGCCAGTCTCAACAATAATGAGGGCAAAACTAACGAGACATGCGGTTGCCAGGACTCTGGGGCCTTGTTCTGACAGAGGTCCGGGGCCGGGCTGTAGGCTGGATCCGATCCATTAAGCAGTAAAGGACGGTCAATTAGGCTCTGTGGCCCGGAGACTAGTCCAGTGTCTGTTTCCCAGAGTTGTGGAGATGTGTTTTATTCATGTATAAATGTATGTAGCAACATGATGCCACATTAAATGTCTTGCTAAACAATATCAAGATTGTAAATCTTGCGTTGCTGTTTATTTTACAGACATTTAATATGTTGTTTTGCTAACAGTAACTTAACAGTTAATGATGACTGGAATAATCTTTGTCCTGAGTATAAAGACATTTTAAATTTTTCTTTAAATACAATGATTTAGGAATAAAATCATTTGATTATTGATTATAAATGAATCCTGATGTTAGGAAAAAACATGACAGAATAGCAATTGTTCAGAGATGATTAGAACCAAACACGCAAATTTCTATTATCTCAACCGATTCACTCAACAATATTAAACATCTTTCTATTATCGTAACCGATTCACTCAACAATATTAAACATCTTTCTATTATGGTAAACGATTCACTCAACAATAGTAAACATCTCTCCATTATCGTAACCGATTCACTCAACAATTTTAAGCATCTTTCCATTATCGTAACCGATTCACTGAACAATATCACATCTACTTTCATTATTGCAGCCAACTTGACGAATGTTTTCGCATTCATAATGAGTCCAAAACATCTTCTCCTGTTAGGGAACGTGCCTAAGGTGAGTGTCCTAAGGTGAGTGTCCTAAGGTGAGTGTCCTAAACTGAGTGTCCTAAACTGAGTGTCCTAAGGTGAGTGTTTTGAGGGGGCTGTCCTCAGAAGTAGTGTGGCAGGTGGCTGCTGTTCTGGTAACACAGTCACCACACCTGGTAACACAGTCACCACACCTGGTACCCCGTCACCACACCTGGTAACACAGTCACCACACCTGGTAACAGTCACCACACCTGGTAACAGTCACCACACCTGGTAACAGTCACCACACCTGGTAACAGTCACCACACCTGCTGCTCTCATTACTTATTCAATGCCTTGGTTAGTGTCACTGATACTGATGCAGTTTTGACACAACCACAGGGAAAGTTCAAAGGTGGCCTTATTTTCGTACGTTTTGTAGTTGTAGTTGATTCTCTAAATCAATTTTTGTTTGTTATGTTGGAGGAAAAGGCTAATTTAACTGATTATTTTAGTGATCAAAAAGAGGAATATTTAATGAGTGAAGAGAAATCACACAATTTGGCAGTGTTGAAGATTGAGACTTTCTCAAATCTCTGCTTCATACAGACACACCTCACACATACGTGTAGGAAGAGAAAGCATGTAGGCCGTGTATGTTATAAAACCATATTCCACCGAGGTCTGCTTGTATTATTTTCATTGCAAAGACAACCAGATAGAAGGAGAGCTTAACAGACCCAGGAAGGGTTATACACCTGGTCCATATTACAGGTGGGCAGACTGACCTTGCCCTTCTGGATGAGCGGTTTGATGGTGAGGGCGTCAGCACCGATGTCGATGATCATGCCCAGCTGGAACCCATCAACAGGGTGGGGCGCCCAGACAGGCTTCCCGTCCTCCATGGCAGAACACGGACACCCAATGGGGTCTGAGCAACAAACAGAAACGACATGATTCAGAAACATCGAGAGAACAACAAGTTACTGCTACTACTAGTTCAGAATTCATTGTTGTTGGTCAAACCCAGTGAAATAAAGCAGTAGGAATTCTACCGTCTGAACATCCCTTAATGAATAATTAACCCATACCGTGTTAGATGAAAAGAAGCCATCAAACACAAAACAGTCTGTATCAAACCAACATATGCAACATTAGCTTATGTTAGGCATCCTACCCTCATGTTTTTCTCATCATGAGTTGCTGCTCTGTTACAGGAGGATTTTCCATTTGGAGAGGACAGGACCTAGCTGGGAAAAGAGGTTCTGTCTGTCACCGTGTGAGGGGAAGAGGTTCTGTCTGTCACCGTGTGAGGGTAAGAGGTTCTGTCTGTCACTGTCTGAGGGGAAGAGGTTTGGTCTGTCACTGTCTGAGGGGAAGAGGTTCTGTCTGTCACTGTCTGAGGGGAAGAGGTTTGGTCTGTCACTGTCTGAGGGGAAGAGGTTCTGTCTGTCACTGTCTGAGGGGAAGAGGTTCTGTCTGTCACCGTGTGAGGGGAAGAGGTGCATCCCAAACCAAACCGCCTGTATGTGTGTGTTTATGTGTGTTTACGTGGCAGTGTTCAAGCGTTTGGCCCTGTCCCAGTGGCAGCACTGAACCCTGGGAGACTCTACCAAGTGCACTAACCTACGCTTGGCCAATTACTTAGTGGCCGGATCAACAATTTCCTGGCGGTTTGGGCTCAGAGAACTCAAAAGTTTCGGCCGAGAGTAAACCTTCTAATGCAGGTCTAATGACGCAACCGAGTGTCATTCTGTTCCTAAGCCAGGCCTACAATGTGTCATGGTTTGGCCGAGGCCCAGTGACGAGGCTTACAATGAACTTACTTTCCGACAGTAAAGGACATGACTCTATATACACCCCAGCAGAAACTTATCACCTCCATGAGAATGGGCTCATTCATACAAACTACAAAAGCATCCCAGAAACACCCAAAGCCTATTAGACATTCAAGCTTCATGTGAAACGTCAACTAGTATACACACAACACATGTCAGACAGCTTCACCATACACTCCGACAGATTTTAATTAGTAATCCTCAGGCACAGGGTTCTCACACAAAACCGCCACTTGGCTTGGCTGTCCAATTAGTGAGCGGGATTGAGGTCAAACGTCAGAGGATGGGACGCACCGCTAGGGTAACACACGTGAACGCTTCGTTTACTCAGCAGCATCTTCACCTTTTTTAATAAGAATAGGAAACAAATACGTTTGCATCCTACCAGAGGCAAATTGTCTCATTCAGCCAATCAGCATTCAGGGCTCCAGGTTCATAATTAAGAATCATGCCTTCTCGCTTAAGTACACCGCAAATGTGGCGTTGTCCTGGAGCCCTCAGTAGAGCTGTTCTATTATAACCCTAACATGGCACACCTAGAAGACTGTTTGATTCCTCTCTAGGTTTCTTCCTAAATTCCAAACAAGTTGTTGCTTGCTCTTTGGGGTTTCAGGCTGGGTATCTGTAAAAGCACTTTGTGAAAAGTGCTGATTTAAAAAGGAAATATTTTTTATTTTATTTGAAATCTATTAGTGTTTGACTGGAGTACAAGGAACAATTCACCTGAATTCTGATTCGCTAAAAGGTGTGGTTTATGAGACAATATACTAGGGTTATGACACCCCAAGTAACATTTCACTGTTATAACTGCAGGGCTCGACAATAACGAAAGCCTGATGGCCTAAGTCAGGACTAAAACTAGCATGGTCCCGATCTGGCCATAGCAAAAAAAATTGAAAATGTTTACCTCAGCGCAAAATAAAATACCTGTTTGGACTTCAATGGAGCTCAGACGTAATGTGACGTCTTTCGTAGTTCCCGGCTAGAGCGGACAAACAGGTATTTTTTTCTTTTTTACAAAGGCACTGACAACTTTCGCGAACAGTCCCTGACCAGCCATGCCTGAAGCAAACAGCACCTGGCCTGCATGACTGCCAAGCGGGTGGCTGACAATCCGTCTTCAGGACCCTAGAATTTAAAAGCAGGTGCCCATTTGGTGATTGCACGACATATTACAACCGCTTACATAGTAACTAAGACGGACGAGCCGTTCCCCCAGGGATGAAGGAGTTAGTGTTTTGTTTAAAAGTATAACGTTTTGTTGACTGTTATCTTTTTAGAAATGTTTACAATAAAAATTGTGATGTTTTATGTTCAGAATGCATTTCATAAAGGATTAAATATGTTAAATAACAAAATAACTTTGTTATATTTTGAGCCCTGAACTGCATTCGAAACTGATTGATAATAGGAATAAGGAACTTTGGGGAGGGGCTAACCCTAACTTTGGGGAGGTGCTATAGAACAGCCCTATGCCATGGAATATTAATAATATCACAGCCCATCATGCCTGATTGTTTAACGGTCGCCTGACCCAATACTTCCGCAAAGCCATAAGCCTACCTCTACAGTATGACACGTATACAATATACTGTAGGTTACTAAACGTTTCGTCTGTTTTTAAAAAAAATTGTCTGATGTCCTACATTTTACCATTTCCATGGTAATTAATAAAAGCCTATGCTAATTAGCTGCTTTGAAAAACCACACACTACTGCCTTGTTTCCTGATAATGTAAAGGTCATTGGCATAACCAAATCACTTTGAGCACACTCGAAACGGACCCTTTAAAACACAAAAGCCACAATAATGTCCTGATCGTACACGGTTCCGGGTCAAACTGTTCAAAACATAAAGACAAGACTGGTGAGGTCATGTCCTTTATCAGAGGAGAAAGTATCCTGGTTAACTGATAGCGTACGTGGCCTGGGTCGGGTGGGGCAATAAGTCATGAGATCATCTCCAATAGTTGGGACCTCAGACCTAGATAGCACCGGGAGCTTATGCAACCAACTAGCCAAGTCAGATTCAATAATATGGCTTTAAAACGCTGCTGTACAATGTGATTGAACATTTTAAATACATACGAAATAGCTTGAATACTACATAGACTACATATATAAACAATGTGAACTGAACCTTGCTTCCATTGTTATATGGCCCTTCTGTAAATGACACTGATACCAATGGTCCCTGTTGAACACTTGGTTTAACTGACGACTGTCCCATCAAATACTGATTATACCCAAGCAGACGACAGAATAAAGACAGCGGAGAAAATTATCATTTTATCTGCCGCCCACCAAAAAATTATGAATGGGCCAAAATCCAACAGCACATGCAACTTCACATGCTAAACAGCCGTTCCATAACGTATCGTGAGACAACGATATTACGTGTACACAGACGCTGCCTGTACAATACATGATCTCAAAAACAGAATCCTAAAGCAGGTCCCATATGTGCGGCCGCGACTCTAAATGTAATCCTCTTATGGCTCTTAAACCCAAATGGAAGTTAGATATTAAGTAGGGACTGTTGAAGAGCTGAAGTTGAAGAGCCATAATGAACACTCACTGATCATCCCTCAGGTCGAGGAAATAAAACAATGTTTGTGGGGTGAAGAACAGACACCACCGCCGAAATGGACGAAGCCAAAGTTCACAGGTTTAGGAGGGTTTCCTGAAAACACGTACACGCATAACCCCTCGCACGCCTCTCACATCCCGTTCCCTTTATGGAAAGGGATATGGAAAACACATTGGGTTATCTGCGGCAGCCTGGCAGGATGGGGGGAAGTGGACAGCCGAGCCAACTGAGGCAGTGCCACGGAAGCCTTAAAAGCTAAATGAGGACAATCAGGGCTATTCAGATTTCTCAGTAAACACCAGAGAATTGTATTGTTATACCGAAAATAAAACATTTAGCCCATCTCAATGTGCCTAATGCAAAATACATGGGCCTTACGTGTACTGACAATAATGATTCCAGATCAATGACTGATGTTGATAAAGCCTCGAGGTCCCTTTTTTTGTTGATGTTCATGCGCAACACTTTAAACTCATTACGTTACAGGAAGACCTACTTCAAAGCGTTCTGTAACAAATTGTATACCTTGCTAGATTATACCGATACTTTTGAAGTAGTGTTGGATATTTTTGTTGCCACGCTTTGGAAATGAATGGACAGTCGGTACCCTGTAACAGCATACAGTTTGTAGCTATTACCAATGTTTCTAAAAAGAATGGCAGGTTTTGGCAGCAAGTTTCAGTACTGTAACTTGATAGATCGCTATCGCATTGCAAGACACCTCATCGAGACATTAAAGGCATTTATAAGGACAAGTGAAATACAAATGAATGCCGACTGCACCTGTGTATTTCTACATAGTTCCTGAAGCTTGCGCTCTCAACAGTAAAACTTCGATCTTTCCATACAGCGCCTTGTAACAGCTAGCCATCCGCTAAACCTACAGCTGCAAGTCGGATAAAAGGTTTAGCATAATAAAAAACAGACGTACTTACATCAATATATCCCTGAATTGATAGGTCTGGTTGTTGGAGTGGTTCAAAGAAAACCGTCTCAAAGCTCTTCTGGTCTGCCTTCTGTCTACGACTTCAGCAGCGTCCCACCGGCGGAGCAGACTGAAGACTGTCTGGATGGTGTGACGTCAGAGGGAATACGCGCTCCACGTGAGACTATCACAGGCCCATCACAGTTCCTAACATACCTGTTGCACAAGGCTAAGATAGTTGTAACATCTCATAATATTTAAAATATAAATCCCAACAAACTGTACATTTGCAATATAAATATGATGGCTTTAAAATTACATTATGAGGGGCGGAACGAACACGGTAATGGTTTCAGTGGTGTGCAACGTACATAAATATTTGAGTGGCAGGTAATGTAACACTATTTGGTGACACACCCGCAGAGGACATCCTATACCCCACTGAAAGAAAACACTGAGTTTGTACATCTAATTAGAACATGCGATAGTTATTGTATTACGTGTATCACATTTCCCACAGAGAACTCATGTAAACATGACATGCAATGTTTACGCATTGTTCAAGATCTTTTCACGCGCTATAGTCGTGTACTGGGTGTTTTAATTCACATGTATAAAGAACAGCCCAACAACTGCGGCCGAACAGTTGTTTTTACTAAGTAATACTTTCTGCGGTACGTAATTACCTCAGTGGCCGTAAATAACGGCATTGGTAAGACTGACAAGATACGCACGAATAGTCGGGCAGAAGGTCCGGGAGAAAGCCAATTCACCACTGATAAAATAATTGGAACACGTTCTTTCGGGGCAGAGAGCCGAGCTGGTACTCCGAGGCTGAGCTAGAGGGTGACCGGACATTTTTAATCAGATTAACCCTCGTGCAGTCCTCATGGGTCACTGTGTCCCGGCGGAGCTTTGCACTGTCATCGGGCTGAACGCGGCCTTGACGTTACACCCCCCCGTCTCCCCTCCGAAGCCAGACAACAGTTGCGCGGCCCTCTGGGTTGCGCTCGCGCGTATTGTGCCGACTGTGCGGCGTCCGTGTTTGGGCAGGAGGGGTCAGAGTGACCCCGAGGACAGCACAAGGGTTAATAGCGCAGCACATCTGAGGCTCATCTCCCGTCAACGATGCTAGACTGGGGAATCCCAAAACTAGCGACCCAAAGCAATAGGCAGAACGAAACTGTAATAAGTTCATAACGCCCCGGGGTATAGTTCGTGAAAGAAAAACCGCAGAAAATATCTTGATCATAAACTCTACCAAACAATCAGGAACATAAATATTTATTCTTTCATATTTATTACAATACCCCCCCCCCCCCCTTCAAAGTTAATCGAACAATGCTCACCTATCCCCTTTTTATGATCAGGACATCCAATCTTCAGTTACAAAACAGTAATCCACTACTGTCAGTGTGTTTGCTTAACAAATGGCCAATCCAGTGTACAACAGGCAAATCATTTAAGTGCAAGGAAAACAAAGCTAAAGGTTTCCTCGTTTACGAGAACATAAAGAAAAAAATACAAAGCAGATAGTGTATGTCTGGTCTTCTCTTCTGAATTTCTAACAGCACAGAAAAAGATAATGAACCAGATGGATTTGTGGAAACAACATTCAATCAACAGTGACATTCTCAACTTTTGTGATTCTACAGAGTGACAACAGGAACATTTAGCCATTTTATCAACTAAAAAATGTTGTCAAATTGAATAACAATGAATATACACCAAAGTCATAAGGGCTGGAGTTTTGGGCTGTTCAATGCCACAGGGATCCAGAGTAGCGCACACAAGTGTTATTTCAACCTGAGCCTCGCCTACCGGACCAAGGAAACAATAAACCTTCTTTAAATCATAAGAACATCTATTTAAATGGTTACAAGTCATTTGTCTCTCTCTCTTGTTGCCGTTGAATATCGAGGACAAGCTTTCTGATTTCTGCTCGCTTCCTCTTCACCCGCTGAAGTGAAAACCATTCCTTCAGGTCCATGTGTGGCTCAAAATCCAGTGGGGGATTCTAAAATCAATTCGGAAAACTGTTACAAATCCCAGAAATATTATCATGGTACACATGCTGTTGGCAATGCTAAGCGTTTCACCTAACAAGCATGTCCTGGTCTCCTCTTAAGGGAGGAACCCTGACCAGATAAAAATAATAACAACAAGTTGATTGTTTATGTCGTGTCTCAGATTCACAATGACTGTCAGGATCTTACCTGGAAGAAGCTCTCCACATATTGGAGCAGGTAAACGCCACAGTCACTGAAGTTGTCCTGCTGTGGAACCTGTGGGTTCAAGCCACGCACCCTGTCCTTGAAGACACTTCTCAGAGGGCCTTTCCTTACCTCCCACTCCATCTCTAAATATCTACACACACACACACACACTAAAGTAAAGGAGTTGCTTACCAGATGGGGAGTGAATAAATATACACTGGATGGACCAAAAGAGCATAAGAACAACTGACTCTTGTAAGATCTTCACAACCCCAGGTCTGCCACTGCCTGCAAGGGAGTCCATGATCACGATGCATGGTCTGTTTGAGTCAAGAGTCAGACACTTTGATAACCGATCCAGACATTACTCTGCATCAAGACATTACTCTGCATCAAGACATTACTCTGCATCAAGACATTACTCTGCATCAAGACATTACTCTGCATCCAGACATTACTCTGCATCCAGACATTACTCTGCATCCAGACATTACTCTGCATCAAGACATTACTCTGCATCAAGACATTACTCTGCATCAAGACATTACTCTGCATCAAGACATTACTCTGCATCAAGACATTACTCTGCATCAAGACATTACTCTGCATCAAGACATTGTAAGTAACACGAACGCCTAAGATCAACAGAATGATTTTGATGCCATCTAGTGAAATTAGAGGGAATAATTAAGTTCACGGTTTACAAAAGGCAGCTAGATGAGAAACGTGGGGTTATAACACCAAAACAAAAGCCCTTACTGTGGGGTTATAACACCAAGACAAAAGCCCTTACTGTGGGATTATAACACCAAGACAAAAGCCACTCCTGTGGGGTTATAACACCAAGACAAAGGTCCTTACTGTTTACAGGTAATGGGTTGGGGGGAGATATTGTCACGGTCCAGAGGGTAAGCCTTCCACCGCTACTTGAAAAGAAGAAAGGTGATCACAGTAATACATAAACACATTCCTCCTACTTCAACCCCCCAAGGGCCCACTCACAGCTCTACCCGCCAAGGTGCCCACTCACAGCTCTACCCGCCAAGGGCCCACTCACAGCTCTACCCCCCAAGGGCCCACTCACAGCTCTACCCGCCAAGGGCCCACTCACAGCTCTACGCGCCAAGGGCCCACTCATAGCTCTACCCGCCAAGGGCCCACTTTGCTAATGTCTTAGACAGAATACCACAGATGTAAAAAAAAATATTAATTTAGTACAACAATTGTGTCACAAAACAGTCACATGTACTTTACCTGATTTGAATCTTGATCAGGAGAGAATTCAAATATGTCATTTCCTATATGAGATCTGATGCAATGACCTAAAAGAGTAGAAATATCTGGCACAAAATCTGACTCGCCATGGTGAGTAGAACATATGAACAGATAGATATTTAAACATCCTTCATCAGTTGTCCGTGTTGTTTAATCAACTAACATGTCCATTTACCAGGGTTCACAACATGATCCACCCCATCACTCACCTGGGAGGCGCTGCTGTATCTTCAGGCCCAGGCCACGTACCCCTACGTTGGTTGGTGTCATACCAAACTCTGACCGCCGTTTCTCACCTCCACCGCCACCGGAACACACGCTAAGCCTCAGCCCTATGGTGAGGTCGAGGTCAGCCGGCTCTGGGCTGGGCGGGCTGAAGAACAGGGACATGGGGTTGGATGAGTAGTCCACCAGGAAAGCCCTGTCCAGGCAGCGCTCTCCCTCTTCCAGAGGGGGGGAAAAGGCCTTCGGGTACAGGGGCTCCCGCTGCGGCTCCACTAACCCAGGGAAGCAGATAACCGCCAGGAACCAGTGTGCTCTGCAGAAGCAGTAAAACAGAAAGTAGGTCAGTTCCCCTTTCCAATGCAAATCTTTGTTCATCTAAGGAATACACAAGAACTGTTCCTTGTCTCCGCCTCATACATTGGAGCATCTGTACACTGACACACTGCCTTGCACAACATTTATGCACTTCTGGTTGGATGCAAACTGCATTTCGTTGTAATGTACTCTAAAAATGTTCACCCATCACAGCCAGAGGAGGACTGGTCACCCCTGTGCCTGGTTCCTCTAGGGTTATTCCTACATTTCGGCCCCTTTCAGGGAGTGTTTCCTAGCCGCAGCACATGGTCCTTGGAGTTTCAGGCAGGGTGCTTTGTGAAAGCACTTTGTGTTTAAAAAGTGCTTAATAAATACATTTTGTTTGATCGAGTGACATTGATGGGAAGCAGTAAAAGACGAGTCAGGTGGTCGTGGAACCTTGGAACGCCATATCCTCAGAACGGCTAGAAGTTTACACCATGAGGATGAACTTACGACTCGTTTATGGGGACAAAGATGAAGTCCTTCTGGAAGAGGTCCACATTCCTGGTCCAAGTTCTCACTCGGTTGTGTCTCATTTTCTTCACACTGGAACGAACAGTAGGGACTTAATGGAACTACTGGAAATAATGGGACCTGATCATGCAGGGAACCCCAACCGACGGGGCTCCCCGAAATGTGCACCTGGGCTTCATGAGGCGGGAGCAAAGGCGCACCTGATCAGAATTTCCCGTTCACACACACATTGCACACCTACCAACAACTAACTAATCGTCAGTGTCAGTTCAACATTCCTAGCAAGCCAGCTAACTTGTGGATTTTTTTATATTTATTAAAAGTCCCCCGATTTTAAATATAAGTGGGCCTCAGTGGAAAAAGGTGCTGGAACCACTGGGGTGAAGTAGTGGGCATTAAGCCATAGTTACGGCTGGTCCTCAGAGCCTGGCGCCATCCCCGGTTCTGGTTGGGTGAGGCACTTGTAGAAGAAGGAGCTGAACACGTGAGTCCTGGTAGAATCCTCCACTTTCAGCACTGCAGACATCAAGTACCTTTACAAACACCAACAGCAAATATATCAACCTTATGTTACGCCCAACGTTACGTCTAACAGCAGAACTTATTTCACCCACTTAAGGTAAAAGTCTATGATGACATCATTCAAGAACTCCCCGTCGTTGAGACAATGGAGGTCTTCATTGGTCACAGAGATCCCCCCTCTGGCGGGAGGTGGTGGGTACAGTATTAACCTAGAAGGATCACAACCCAAGTATCAAAGAGTGGCTAGAAGAAGTAGTCTGTAGAACAATGTCCAACAGAAAAACAAAGACATGAATACTAATTCACCTCCTGACTGCCCCTTTGAAGGTTGAGTCTATCGCCACTATTTCATCATCCCCCCAAAACGTTGTTGGGCCAGGAGATCGCCTTCGTGAGGGAGAAGAGAGGCACGTAGGCGACAGGGACAGGAGGGTCAGCTCCGGGGAGGAGGCACGCGGCCGGCTGGGAGAGTCCCGTGGTGGGGTAAAAGCAATCTGTTTTGGGAAAAGGCACTTGGGAAATAGTGTCGGTGTAGCTTGTCCATCAATGAACTCACAAAATTGCTGCTGAAATGCAACAGGATGGCATTTCAGTGGATACAAAGCTGGTTGAGAGACCTTGTTTACGAATAAAGCTGGACGCGATTTAGGTGGCACTGCAAAGTTCTCCAAGACCTGTGTCACAAAGAAATAATAATAATTAAAAAATTAAATAATGTAGAAGACTTGTTTAATACCCTGGGAAAGCCTCAATAAACCTTGCTGTAACCTTCTACAACTCACAGGGCATAGATGACAATAGGTAATCCTTTTTAAAAGCAACGTGTTGTTATCAATATCTACACCAACAACAACACATGCCTGATGATATTGTTACAATACAGCAAGCGTTCATTCTAATTCAAGTGACTCGCCTCAGTCTGACTGTTGTGGGGCAATGAGGACGGCACATGAAGACCACTGTCTGCTTTCGCTGGGGAGGATTTAGAGGATTCCAACAGGATTTGGTTGGCCTCCGCAAAAGACATTTGTAAAGTGAAATTTGCTGCATCAACTTGATTTATTTTGCTTATCTCTCTAAAGATGTTCTGCAGTTCAACCTTCTCCAGGACAGAAAGGGTTTTCTCAAACACTAAGATTATGTAGTTTTCGCCGAGATCTGTAAAGAAATTAGAACAAACGTCAGGGCCGCTTTTTAGTGTCTCCGGGTGCCGAACTAGGATCAGGTTTGCCTTTAATCCTATTAAATGACACAGAGGATCCTGACTCACCACTGCTACCTGACAATTTATAGATTTACATGAACAAATTGCAGAATACAATTACAGAACAGTCCTTAACCACAATCTATATAGTGATGGATGCAAACAATCTAATAAGAGTAATTTAAGATCAGGAACAAGAACTGTGTTCCGTAATACTAACGTTAGATGAACAAGGACTGTGTTCCGTAATACTAACGTTAGATGAACAAGAACTGTGTTCCGTAATACTAACGTTAGATGAACAAGGACTGTGTTCCGTAATACTAACGTTAGATAAACAAAGACTGTGTTTCGTAATACTAACGTTAGATGAACAAGGACTGTGTTCCGTAATACTAACGTTAGATGAACAAGGACTGTGTTCCGTAATACTAACGTTAGATAAACAAGGACTGTGTTCCTTAATACTAACGTTGGCTCTTGCTGTCGTACCAGGAGTCCCCGTTGGTTCGGGACATCTTGAGCAAAAGGCGGAGACGATGGCCTTCCCCTTGAGTGGTCTTGAGAAAGAGAGCAGGCATGGTTTTGACACCACACCAAGCACAGCTGGAGAGACTAGCTGTCCGTAGCTGCACTGCCATCATCAGACCACAAACATTTATGAACAACAGTGAGAAACACAGAAAAACAGTCCGTTTATCTTAGGTACATTCATTTAGAAATGGAATTAGAGTAGGCATTCATGTCTTATATCGTTATTACTTGGCATTTGTTTTCCGAAACCCATCCAACAGGCCAGCGTTAGCCTTCACATTGCTTAATAATACAATGGAAGCTGTTCCAAGTAACTGGATTCTCCTTGTCTGAGGCACCCCAGTCCTGAACCCCCAGTCCTGAACCCCCAGTCCTGAACCCCCAGTCCTGAACCCCCAGTCCTGAACCCTGTCTTAATATGTCAAACTAACATCAAGGAAAATAAAAAGCCTGGGAGCCATTAAGTTTTGGATCAAAATAAATGCTTGCATACCCAGCAGCTCGCCAGATAAGACAGGCGGATATGTGTTTTATACAGTAGCCTAACAACAGTAATTGTACTGGGTGTCTTAACAGCAGGATGGGTTGAGATCGAAAGTTGCCATCTAATCCTATGGTTCTACCATTTAGATTGACAGTGGTTACAAAAAGACATTTCCAGTTATTGTGACAATTTGGAGCCGACATTAAGGGCCAGAATAGGGGCATTACATTAAGGGCCAGAATAGGGCCATTACATTAAGGGCCAGAACAGGGCCATTACATTAAGGGCCAGAATAGTGCCATTACATTAAGGGCCAGAATAGGGCCATTACATTAAGGGCCAGAATAGGGCCATTACATTAAGGGCCAGAATAGGGCCATTACAGGGCCATTACATTAAGGGCCGGAACAGGGCCATTACATTAAGGGCCAGAATAGTGCCATTACATTAAGGGCCATTACATTAAGGGCCAGAATAGGGCCATTACATTAAGGGCCAGAATAGGGCCATTACATTAAGGGCAAGAACACCCTAGACTAATGGAAAAATGGGAACACATTCTAAAATTGCTATTAACCTTGATTAGGTACAAGAATATACCATTAATTATTTTTATTGTTTAACAGAACACACAATATATGTGTGTCATAAGCAGCGAGAGAATCCCAAGTGTTTGTTGAATACGAACAAAATATTACAGCAAAATGCTGTCAACAGGTACTCTGCATTAAGCATGTCTAAGAACAGCCCGAAACGTTTAGTCCCCATTTCAGACACTCTTGTACCAAATGACTTGCATAATTACAGTTTGACACAACATTCCGTTTAAACAGTTTTATCTTGCTGTAAATAAGCTACTGACTATTCTAATGTTCAACTCAATGTGGCCATTAAGACTATGAAGGGCTTACCTTGCTCATCGATCCGAACAAACTGGGTTGTAAACTACAACAGAGTAAAACAAACATCAGAGTAATACTGGAATATCTAGTGTTCTGTTGTCTACTGGCAAAAGATTTCGGTTCAGAACACGGTACAGTTTAATGCTGAAATAAAGACACTTACAGTGACATGCTTCGGGGACTTCCTAAGCATCGTTCCCACTCTCACACATCGGCAGACAACGTCGACCCTCTCAGAAACATTAGCGGATGTCTTTTCAGAAGGCGATGCGGAACAGTGCTTTTTCACCTTTTGACAATTTATGGTGGGTTTGTTTGAGGCCAGATTTCCAAACTTTGGAAGAGAGATGAAAAAAAGGTGTTAATAGAAATGTCAATTTTTAATCAAGCAGTCTTTGAGTCTTTTTGTTACTTTAACATGGGAATTTAACAGATTTTAGGAATACAATAAGCCTTTCATAGACATACTACAGCTACAAAGAATTTAGTTCTTTATACCGGGTCTTTCATTCGCTTTCTCCTAGGTAGTCTGCTTTTGGTGATGGCAAAGTAATTGTTTGTAAAGTAATTATCATGAGGAGTCTCTTCACTGTCACCAGAGGGTATTGATGAGAAGTGGCTGCTCCCTGAATATGGACTTCCAGAACTGACAGAGGTTTCTTCCTCATCACTGGACAACACAACTAAATAAGAAACAATACAACAAACATTATGTCAAGGATATAAATTGCTCTACCATGTGTAGACTTCTGAAACAGACTTCTAGTTAAAAACTATTTACCTAAAGGTTCAAGGAGAGAATGCTGTTTTTTCTCACGCGATTCTTCAATTTGAAGACCTAGCAAACTATCCTTCCTATAACAAATGACATAAGATTACAACAATTCTTGAACTAATCAGTTAATAGCTTTAAAAAAGGGAATCGTTAACCTTTGGGCTTTATTGTGCACTAAAGGGGCAAAAATATGTTGGAAGACTCTGCCTTGAACAACCACTCCTGGAGAGTCTTTACTGCTGTGGACTGGGTTGTACAACACATCTTCCGATTGAGAGCTGAGGTGACAAAATAAATAACATGAATTATTATATTTTTTTTATATTGATATGCGTTTGCATGCAAACTAAACTTAATAAAAAAGCTACCTTTGGATGTTGGCAATTCCCAGCATATTCAGTCCGATGGCATTTCCTTTTAGAGATCTTTTCAGAGGTTTATTTGCACAACGTTTTTTCATTATCTCGTTCTTCATCAGTTGAGAAACTGTTGTTAGAATATTTTTAAACATCTAAATCAAGGACAGTCACACAAAATACAATGTAAAACATTACTACAGAGGTAGTTAGCTAATCAAAGATGTCAACAAGTCAATATTCCCCAATGACAACTTGAAATGTTTAGCCTAGGTAGCTTACGGTACCGTGAATTAGCCAAACTATTTTTAGGGAAAAAAAGCCATGTTGACAATGAACTCGCCCGCTAATCTTCAGTCAACCGGAGACGAATACGTGTAACATATTTTGACGTTAACGGTATCTTCTAACGTGCTAGTCACAATCAATCGGTAGAGCTTTAACGAGTACACTACACGATAGCTAGCCCGCGCGCTAGCTTCATTTTAATTTAGGAGACAGGTTCAATAACATGCACAGATAGATACCAAGGCGGCCTCACTTTATGTTTGACGACTTATTTTTAAATACAAGCCTTGTTGGGTGCCAAAACAAACAAGCAATGCACATGTCGCCACCTACGTACACCTGCCCATGTTCTTATGAAATATCACTTTCCGGCCATTAGACGAGCCGTTAATTAGTGCCTCTGACGCTTGTTAAATTAATCAGATTACAACAACCAATTGCAAATGAGGGCTCACGGCGACCTCACACTTTTTATGATGTTTTCGAACCGAATACAACTTTTAGGTACGTTAGTTTTGTTTGTCTGGAATGTTACATGATTCTCTATTCACAGACATTATTTATATGTGTACTGAGCTTATAGATTTCTACCTCCATTACAGTTTTGTCTGTGTGTAATCAAACCATAGACACTGTCAATGACCGATACATTCCCATCCAATTATCTCAGAGGCCCCGGCTGTCTTTGGCTTTATCTGTAAAAGTGTTTACGGATGTCCTATCACACACATTCTATGGTCCTGATTGAGAGAAAATCCCTTGATAATACCATGAGGGCCATTTGGGGAAATCTTCAAGCTGTGAAGCTACTTGCTGCTTTTGGGGTCTGGTTAACTCTACGAAAGGTAGGTTACGTTTAGAGGCGAAGTTGTAAGTCCTTTATAATGATATAATGTGTCCAACTTCAACTGGTTGTCATCTTTGAATTGTGAGGCTGTATGTTATCCTTAGTGTTTCTTCGGACACATCCCAAGGCACTTTTAAAAGTAATCTATATCAAAAGGCAGAGAAGAAAATATGGATATGTGTTCTTCGTCCTTCTGGCCTGGGATACTGTAAGTTTTATTATATCAAATAATTTTGTATTTAGTGATGTAATTGTTAGTTACATGCATAAAATGATAAATCATTATTCTCAAGTGTTTGTTAGTTCTTCCACAATGTTTTCTTCATTGCAAAATATCTCTGTTCTTCAGGTGTATTTCTTTTTTGCTTTGCATGTATGTTTCTGTGTCTCTGTGTGTGACTGCCATTCTGTGAATATTATCAAATGTCTTCTTGTTGATGAATCTGTCTATGTTGCAGGATCAGAAGACAGAAGCTGATGCTTTGTGTGCTTCTGACCCTGCTGGGCACAGCCCTGATGGAGTCGGCTCACGGACAGCAAATGTCAGACGAACCCTGCTCTGTCCAGATTCTTGTCCCAGGACTTAAAGGCATATGCATAAAAACACAATCCACTTATGTCTCAAAAAGAAAAAAACAAACACGCTTTAAGAAGATACAGGGCAACACTATTTATCGATAAGATCCCAGAATTTCCCATTTTGATTCATGAAGCTTTTTTCTCCATTTGACAGGAGAGACGGGTGAAAAGGGAGGGAAAGGTGTTCCTGGGAGACCTGGACGGGTTGGTCCACAAGGGGAGACCGGTAAGCCTCCATCTTTGAAACCAAAAACACAAGCATGTTCAGTGTTTTCTCTTTACAGGTGCTATGGGTTTTTCATGACACCCTTCATTATATTAAAACATTTGTTGGCTGGAGAAACTAGTGAAATGCAGTATACTCATTGGAAATACAGGAGTGGTCGTTTCTTCAGAGGATGTTATGGGGATTTATGTGCTTCAGAATTTGGTTGTTATGAAACGGTAATTGGAAACATCTTACGGTTGATATTTGGAAAAGTTCCTTCGATGGCCTCAATCTATCTGGGGTTTCCCTGAATTTGAGGACTAACTTAAATTTCAATAGATCGAACAAAGTGTTTTTATGCATGTATTTTTTATCATGAATATTATATTTTCTTTTACAGTCATTGTATGTGAACTAGGGTAAAAATATTTGTTCCTAGAGGATTTGGTCCACTGGTAACACTTATTCAGTTCAGTGCAAAACATTGTTTACTTCAGGTCAGAGGTGGTGTGAGAGACATTACCCAGAATCCCCCAAATCACAAAATGACAAGTGTTTACAGCAGATGTTAATGAGGGGTAGTGGGAGAAGGATGTAATGTTCCTGTGAAAGCTTTTTTTTTTTTACCCAATCGTTTGTTTTGTTCTGAGTAACCGTAAGACGTGTTTTCCTACAGGCCATCCTGGAATGAAAGGACAGAAGGGAAACATGGGGCATTATGGCAAGATGGGCCCCAGTGGAATCAAAGGTAGGGGAAGGAAAAACACAAATTCCAGGAAGTATTACCATCCTTCTCAATGTGGTTTGATAAAACAATGTCCACTCTCAGGTATTAAAGGAGATTTGGGAGAACCAGGACCTAGGGGCCAGAATGGTGATCCAGGTAAATTATTTATTTATAATGTTTTATTTTAAACAGGGACTGAGTAAGACCTTTATGAATGCTGGGCCTTATTTGTCACTAGGTGTTCCATGTGAATGCACGCCACTGAGGAAGATGATTGGTGAGATGGACATCCTAGTGGCCCAGTTATCCAATGAACTCAAGTTCATAAAAAACGGTACGGTTTTAGAATGCCTGTTTTAGAGCAAAAATCAAATGTTACAATAAGAACTTTCCCAAAATAATAAAGAGGATACACTATGACCATATTCCTCTGATTGCTTACATGCAAATGTGAACTGAACACTGGCTCTGCTGTGTGTGTCTGTGAAATCCAAGTGCTCATTTCACAGCACTACCCTCCTCTGCAGCTGTCGTGGGCATCAAAGAGACGGACAGGAAGGTGTATCTGCTCGTCAAGGAGGAGAAACGTTATGCAGATGCAGAGGTCCACTGTCAGGGCCGGGGCGGACACCTGGCCATGCCCAAGGACAGTGGGTCCAACCGGGCCATCGCTGGGTACGTGACGGAGGCGGGGCTGAGCCGGGTCTACATTGGCATCAATGACATCGACCGCGAGGGCCACTTCACCTACGTGGACCGCTCCCCCATGAGCACTTTCAGCAGGTGGAAGGAAGGGGAACCCAACAATGCCTACGAGGATGAGGACTGTGCCGAGATGCTGGCGGCCGGAGACTGGACGGATGTGTCCTGCCAACCCACCATGTACTTCGTGTGTGAGTTCGACAAGGACAGCGTGTGACTGCAGGTCAGGACAGCGTGTGACTGCAGGTCAGGACAGCGTGTGACCGCTGTCAGTACCTGTGACTGCAGGTCAGGACGCCAGGGCTCCTAGAAGGGACAGAAACCAGAAGGGTGGTTGTATAAGGTTTATATTGGATGACTGATTAGCAGTGTTTAAAAATAAACTATACAAAACTACAGTTTAAAATACTGTACTGATGTACAATGAAAGTTGTGGAAAAGCGTGTTTGTTCTGGTTTTTTTACATGAATGGATGCTGTTTTTTAATTTAATGGATGAATTGATTTCCTCAAGTCTTTTAGCTTTTTCATTGAAACATACATATTAATATATCCTGTCTTTTATTTGTGATGTTTAGATAACATCAGAGATGTTATTTAGAGTATCTTGAAGCGATATCATTTTTTAAACTATGTTTTACTGTAGTAGTGTTTTTGTACCGTACATATTTAATTGACTATTTACCTGAACCATGTCAGAAATGACAAGATCATGTTGTGTTGTTTGTAGGTATTTTATCTTCTAATTACATGCATGTCTACAAATGCACACTAACAGCAAGATAACATAGCAGGAGGTGGGGAAAATGTTTGCATAGTTGGTCTAGTTTTGCATGGGAACGAAAGGTGATTACAATAACAGTACATTTATTTAACTTCTATAGAAAATAATCACAAAGCTCTTAAAAATGTCAAATAAAACAACTACGGTAGAGTAGGCTTTGATGTAAGTCCTGTGAAGGCCCCCAGTGGCCAGAATGACCATCAACAGGAACATGGCTTGAGCAGAGACGAGCAGGTCCTCCAAAGGCCACAGCCAGCACAGGCCCCAGCTCTTGGTCCCACCGGCACCCTGCCGTCCAATCACAACCTCTCCAAAGCTGTGGACCCGCCCTCCTCCCCATCCTGTTATCCTCCATGTCTCGCCCCACTCTGAAGGACTCCAAGTTGCAGAAGTAGCTCCCCAAGCTCATAACTAACAGAACCGTTCAATTCTTCCAAAACTACAAACACCCCTGAGTAGATCTGAATGTCCTTCATATCAATCCTTTGTAGATCTGCAGATAATGGATACAATACAATATACATTTTCTAAAAGAAAACAACTGTTTGAGTTGATTGATGAAAAGTACAATTGTACTTTTGTACAAAAGTACAAAAGTACAATGATGAAAAGAAAAAATATAAACTGAAAACCAAAGGTTATTCAAGAAAAACATAAAATATACACATCAATAAAAAGATCTTAAAATGGCAGAATGAAGCAGCTGCGTTGTGTAGATGCAGTGTAAAGGATGTTTTTCTGTGCCAGTAATTCCTGCTTGGTAAATGCTGTGTAATTGTTGTAGCGGGTTATTTTGTAAGATACTGGCCTCCAGTGGCAAACAATAAAAATCACCACCAACATACCTCAATAAAAGCTGTTCTTTGAGATGTTCTTTGAAACAGCATATACCTGGAAACAATGAAACTATGTTTAAAAATGGTTTAAGGCATATGATTGAATAAGGTAAGGCTATGAAAAGGAAACCAGAAATTTTTTTTCTTGGAAAACAAAGCACAACAGCTACATTCAATTTCAATCATTTTAAGATACATCTAAACTTTCATATTTTGCTACGTTCTTACAATTTCCTTTTTCGTCCATCTGTAAAATAAATTGCAAGTCCGTCTACTGGCCTGACAGGAGCAAAAGGTCTGGATGACTATTTGCAAATAATGTAAACGTTTTGCATCAAAGAGCAACAAGCTTCCACAAAGCTTTGGGAACCTACATCCCTTGTTTGTGGTCAAATTGATTGTTACATCTCCACTAGGAAGGCTGGCCCCAAATACTTTTTTTTTCACTCACTTTTGTGTGCACCTAATTCTAGAAACAAAACACTCCCCAGTCTCCCAGGTGGAACGTTGACAATGGGCTTCCAATCCAGCATTGCTTCATTGTTGAGTTGCCACCTGTGGAAAATAAAGGTGTGTTCATACATTCACAGGTGGCATGATGGGAGTGAAGGGTCTTGACTGGAAGAAGGTCAAGTCCAAGATTTCAGACTGTGACAGGTACTCTGTCTCAAAAAAGCTTATTGTGGCTAATTGAACTCTTGAAATGGTTATCATATGCAGATAAACCCACACATAGTTAACATTTTAACTGTTATCCATGTAAACCCCTGAATGCAGCCAAAGGTTCATTTAATTCAAGGTTGTCTCAACACTTTTTTATTTCAACATCCAATTAAAGCACTGCATGGGTGAGCCCCTTAAGTTATGAATAATGAATATGGAGATGATCTATTATGCATCCCATTGACCAGGAGAGTGTCTGGCAAAAAACAATTGCTGCTGTTGTAGTGTCGAAATCTCTGGTTACCAATGCAGTAAACAAGTTGGACAGATGGTAATGAAAACCCTTCAAGATGCTACACATATTATAGAAAAACGACTTTTGTGGGTGTGTGTACGTGTTTAATTGTTTGTTCTAAAAGGCCACAGTAAAAGCAAATAAGGCTAAAAGCAAGAAATTACCATATTTCACCAATTTAGGGGAAATATGTCTACAGAACACAAACACAACATAGGATAATGACACTCTTTGAGCCCCAATGGCCAAGGAAGCCAAGCGTTGTTCTGCATGTTAAAGGGCTATGGAACAAAATTACTACCAAGTTTAATGGCGATCTTGCTGCATTACCACATGTGGCTGTCATGCCACACAGTAAGTTTGGTGGAAAAATGTATTAGCGTTCATGTGTAATGGGGCTTTTACATTGACTTTCTGGAACAGCGCCATCTTATGGTTGATCGGGCCAAAACAAAGCAGGCATTGTCTGTTCCTCATATAAACCATGGAAACCAAGTTGTGTGAAAATCGGACTACGGGTTGCTAAGATACACCCTCAAGTCTTGTTTGGTGCCCTGGCTGCTGGATTTGATTGGCTGTAACTGGTGAAGATTTTTATGATTTTTGTGAGTCGTCTGAAGATGAACTGTGCCAATTTTGGTGTAGATTGAATAAAATTAGTGACCTGTGAAAAGGTTTTAAGCTTATTGAGAATATCCAAGATGGCAGAAAATCGCTATAAAGGCGAATAGACGCCATGAGATGCATTGAATCCATGACCTAAGGAATCAAACGAAAATTGGCCATAAGTGTCAAAGGTTTTGTGGGTAAATGCACCTCCAACTTTGAACCGTTGGTGGCGCTAGAGTGGGCGCAGCGAAGACATGAAACTTGGTGTAAAGACAGAGGAGATGTGCCCCAACAAGACGGCCAATGCTGCTTGTCCCCTTATGAGAATTTACCATGCACCAAGCAAAGTGTTAGCAGGTGGAGACACAGCTAGCATTTTCGTTTGATGGGTTTTTGAAGTGAAACTGGGGTGCGGGACCCAAAGAGTTTCCAATTTCCTCACATCAGCCCAAAGCCCTGAACCCTCATACTTGGAATGTACCATCATAAGAACAACTACACACTGCTCTGGCTATATGAACCATCAGGGAACTTTGTGTTTATACCTGCACATCAACTTTGTTTGCCAAGTCAAAACGATTCGCGACACTAATGCCTAGACTCCAATAACATATAGAAAAAAATAGGTCCAACCGCTGATGAAGTTTCCTGTAAACAAAAGTGCGTATGATTCAGACAGCTCCTGCTGAAGTCAACTTCTGTAAATGGTTCTGAGGATCAAACATGGAAAATGCGTTAACGGCGACAAAAACGTTAACGTTTTAAATTAATCGCACCCGTTAAGAAATGCAATGCAGTGTATCATTTTCAAGGAGAACTTGAACTAGATATGTGACTTGACAATTCAGGGTTTATAAAACGGAAGAGTAGTGCTTGCTGCGACTGACGTTGCACAGCGCTCTTCTGGAGAACGCGCGGCTGGCCCACACTGGTTTCCTTGGAAACAAAACCAACAACATTGATCCATGGAACCCGAAAGACGAGCCAAGGATACCTATTATAAATAACAAAAACACGGGAAACGAGGAACCGCGGCATACTTGTTGACATGGGGAAAAACACTAGTGTGGAAGTTTACCTGTTTATCAGTTATATTTATAGTCGCGATAAGTTAGTTCTTTAGCTAAGCTAGCCAACGTAACGGCCAAGTTCGCTAATAGCTAGCTAATTGTTTCCTATAGACCCGATTTGACCTCGGTCCCTGAACATTGTGTATGTAACTTTAGAGTGGATCATGTCTGGGACTTCAGGTAGAGCGGTTCTCCCTCAGCCTCCAACAAAAACTATTGTTTTATACCGGAATGGGGACGCTTTCTTTCCTGGTCGAAAGTTTGTTATAAATCAAAAGCAGATGTCAACTTTTGACAGCTTTTTGAGTTCTGTCACACGTGTGATTGAGGCCCCTTTTGGAGCGGTACGGAATGTTTACACTCCAAGGGAAGGGCACAAAATACATGACTTGGACAATTTACAGCACGGGGAGAGATATGTTGCAGCCGGAGGAGAGTGTTTCAGGAAGCTCGAGTGGGTACTAAACAGTGTAATTATCCGGCAATTATACGGATGATGTCATTGATGTTAGACTATGCTTTAATTGTTGTTCTCGTGGCTGGCAGCCAGAAATAATAATTTAAAAATGATTGGCAGCAGGTGCAACCAAAATGACTTAACCAACGTGCATACTCCATCACCTACTGTTATGTTTCTAGTTATTTCCGTATAACAACGATAAAACCACAGAAGAAGAAGATTGAGCAGGTGAGCCACTGTTATAGTATCCCGACGGCGTTCCTCTTATTAGCAGTTATATACTCACTATAACGTGTATAACAAGGCTTTGCAGAAATGATCCATGTGTATGTGTTTTTTTTCTTTGCTAATTACTAAATGATTTAGACCAATTGCTTTCAACTTCACCAAGACAATGTGAACTGTCATTTTTGTGTGTAGCAATAATCTTGACAATGACAATGCAATACAGTAAACATATTTTTTCTATTGTTCTTTGTCCCAGATTCGACCTGTAGTGCACAGCAGACTAGTCGTTCCTGCGCGCTGGAGGAAACCTGTAAAGGATCCATGCACTATCAAGTAAGTCTATGTTTTTAAGTATCTAAAGCATTGTAGGTTGTTTCAATAGGCATGAACTCTGGTCAAATGTTGCTTGTGTCACATTGTACTAGTATACATGCCAACCAAATTTCAGGATGGTTCCCTGGTATGCAGAGAGTCACTGAGTGTTGTTATGTTGCTGTATTTTTTAGTGTTTTTACCAATGGGGATGTGTTGGTTCCTCCAGCTCGAATACTGATACCTAAGTTTACTCTCACCAACTGGGAAAGTGTCTTGGCCATGGTGACAGAGAAAGTCCACCTGCGCTCTGGTGCTGTTCACAGGTAGGAAATCAACGTTTCATGTTGCAGATGTACTGCAGGTTTTTCCTTTCATTCCATTTAAATCAACATCATATTTTTATATTTGTGTGTCCGTTTAGATTGTGTACGTTTGATGGGACTCCGTTACTTGGGCCGACGGAGCTGGAAAACCACCAGTTCTATGTTGCCGTGGGAGCAGAGAGGTTCCGCCTCCTCCCGTACGTTCAGTCGGGCCCCAGAAGGGGGGTGTTCCCGGACAAAAGTACTCACGTGTAAGAGTTCATTTAAAAAATACAAGTTAAGTTATTGATGTTTTATTTTGTGACCATTTGGAGAATGGTGTCCTAACATATAACTATTCCATTTTCAGTAGAGTCAACCGTGACAGCAGCTCAGTCAATGCTCCCACAAGAAAATGCAAATATTTAAAGGATCTGGTGAGTGTTCCTACTGTATGAAATCAGTAACAGTAAATACAGCATGCTTGTATTTACTGGTACTGATTAAATAAAAGGTTTGTATTCAATATGTTTTTAATCACCCCCATATAACGAGGTAGGTATTACCGAGATAAGAATACATTCCCATTTTTAGCAATGACCAGGGAGCAATTAGAGTAAACTGCTTTGCTCAGGGACTGAACGGCAGAGTTTTCTAGCAACGTTTTCTGCTACTGGTCAGGTGCTCTAACCTCTAGGGTTCCCTTCAGCCCACTTAAAGGTCAAGTGCTGTCAAAATGATGTATGATCTTATGTAGCATATTGGAAAACAGCTGAGGAAACTACAATGAAACAAAATGATCAGTGTTATTTCCTGATATTTCATTACAATTTACACTGGACTTTCTAATCAGCAGGGCTGCATAGCCTGGGTCTCAGCTTTGTTTGAAAAAAGGGCTGTGTGTTAAATTGGTTATAAGACAAATTACAAAAAGTGCTACAGACCTAGAGTTGCAAAGGTATTATCTACAGAAAAGTTTATCTACAGGAAACATTCTAAGGTGCCACCTATGCTGGGCCGGTCAGGCCTTCCATGGGCGTGGGCCTCGGCAGCAGGTGCCGGGCAGTTGTGTCATGCCAGCACAGACAAGATCTGGTGCGGTTTGGCACCACTCTGGGTGTTATTTGTTGTTTGACTGGTATGCTTGTGCAGGCATAAAAAAAAAACAAGAGGTTGTTGAAATGATGATATATTAAAGGTACCAACAACAAGTTGGTGCTCAAACCTGATCTGCAACCGCAAAAGAGAAAAAACAACATTATTTTACTACTCAAATATTTATATTCTATGTAAATATTTCATGTTATTCATGTAATCAGACTCATAAACTTAGCCCTCCCTTTCCGAGAGAACTGCTTCCGAACATTGAGTAAGAATGGAACAGTTGTTCAAAAGATTAGCAAGAGCTTTTACTAAAAACAAAGCCAAGCCATTTGGGCTCTATGTATTTAGGTGCTTGTAAAAACACTAAGTGATAAAACAAGATGGCTGCAGCAAAGACCTGGCAAAGGGTTACCTGAGAAGATACCCAGTGCCTGGTGATGTCAGAGGGTTTCACACATCAGGCAGTTATTGCCTGTAAAGAATATGTGATTTATAACGTTAATCTGTCCCAATACATACGGTTCCATAAAATAGGTGAGATTTGTGGTTTATCTAACATAAAATAGCCTCAAGAGATGAAAGTCTGCACTTTACCCCATAATCATTGTGTCATCACAAAAGGGCAGTAAGAAAGAACCAAAAGAATGACCTGACCATGACCTTATCTGTCTATTAATTTACATATGTTATTATGTATTGTATTTGGTAATGTTGCGGCATCAAACCAATGGCATCTCTCAAACAAGCCAATAGTTGCAGAGTTAATTGTAGGTAATGCCAGTGAATCTGATTAGATGCTTTTTTAATGAATAAGGCAATTTTCTCTTTGACCAGAAACCCATGAACAATATAGACACATAAACAACCTGAAACTGTGCAGATAACCAACCTACTAAAGACAAGAGACAAAGGGACCAGAACACAATTGTTCGGGGCCCTGCAGGGTATTTAATTAACAGCAGAAGAGTATTAACATGGACTAAAGGCAAAACTGAACATCAAATACGCTTCCTCTTTGGCTCTCCAGCTGCCAAGAGATGCTTTTCTGGGGCCCTTTTACCATTTTCCAGATGTTCAAGTGCAGCAGCGAAGTCAACAAACTCTGGGCCGGGTTCTTCTTTGTAGACCGGGTTCTTCTCTCTGGGCTAGGTTCTTCTCTGTGGGCCGGGTTCGTCTTTGTGGACCGGGTTCGTCTTTGTGGACCGGGTTCTTCTCTATGGACCGGGTTCTTCTCTATGGACCGGGTTCTTCTCTGTGGGCCGGGTTCTTCTCTGTGGGCCGCTTTCTTCTCTGTGGGCCAGGTTCTTCTCTGTGGGCCAGGTTCTTCTCTGTGGACCGGGTTCTTCTCTGTGGACCGGGTTCTTCTCTGTGGGCCGGGTTCTTCTCTATGGACCAGGTTTTCTCTGTGGGCCGGGTTCTTCTCTGTGGGCCAGGTTCTTCTCTATGGACCAGATTCTTCTCTGTGGGCCAGGTTCTTCTCTGTGGACCAGGTTCTTCTCTGTGTGGGGTTGTCCCAACACTGATACAGAAGAGGGCATTTGCAACACAACTAACATTCATATCCTTTTTTAAATTGTGTCCAGCTTGCTATAATTCACAGCTATAATAAACAGCTAGACAAAATCATATACAAACATACACATCTTATCCTACAGTAAGATGTGTCGTCTATACCTACAATAGCAAATAGTGTTAAAGCCTCCCGCACTTTTCTGCATTTCAATTACTATTTCCAACACAGGAGCCTTGCCGTCTGCCATTAGTTACGAGTCAGTCCTGTCATCAATCACTGTCGTGGGGAGGCGTTGAGTTACCAATGCCTTCCACCCTGATAGGCAATCCCAACAGAACAAGGTCCACTTGATCACGTAGCCACGAGTCCTGTTGACTGAACAGATTCACCAGGGGACTGTGAGGACTGGAGAGAACCCCCCCATTCCTCCTGAAGCAGGGGCCGTTTGTATGCTCATTAGGTAGACAGTGAAATGCATTGCATATGAGAATCGCACAGAGGCCGAAATGAGGAACTGACAAGGAACATGAGACAATATGGCCACTCAGCAGTTCAGCTGGCGATGCAGCCGTACCATCAGACATCTGACGGCTGACTGCTCTAACCATGAAAGATTACTTAGAAACATTGCGTGTGCAATGGTTTTCGGATAAAACCTGACGCAGTGTCTTCGAGTGTGCTTCATCAACGCAACTGGAATGGCAATTAAACATATTCAGAAATCTGAATCGATTTGTGTGTCAGGTTTTGTGGTGCAGGAATATGTTTACAAGTAGCTGTATTTTACTCCACCAACCAACTGTCTTACTGTAACTGTGTGACGGCTTTGATTTTGTCACACATTCAATTGACCAGCACTGATGAGTCTTTTTCTTGTGCACCAGCAGGGGGAGACAGACACAGCGTTATCGCAGCCTCAGGATACTACCATACTACCATTACGATCTCTCCCTGGGTTACCACTTAGGGATTCCTGAATACGAGTGGACCTGTTAATGAAAATATTCCTGAAACAATATTCAGTGGGGGTTTGTCAATTGAAGCCAGGCCTTACTAATTAGGCACGTTCATTGATGTCACTTTAAACGTCAAAGTGACAGCGCTCTGGACTTTTAAGTGCCAGTAAAATCTGGGTAACATTGCCTTTGTGTGCGTAGTAGGCAGCCTTCCTATGCACACCTGCCGTGGACTGAACAGGCCGTCGGCCCAGCCAAGAGTCTCTGTCTCAGACTGTAGACAGGGTAGTAGAAGCAGGACTCACGGTGAGGGCTTTGCTATCAGCACGTGGCAGCCTCAGTGCTGAACCGGGTGTCTGTGTGATGACGACAGAGGAATGGGAAGGTCTGAGTTTCATTTCCTGCACTTGAGCTTGGATGGTATATGTGACACCCCTCCGGCGCCAGTAGAACCAGTCACCTGGGTGTGTGTGAGCTGGAGCCAGAGTGCTCCCCTGCCATCCTGTGATGACATCACCCTCCCGTCCCATGTGGCCTAGTTCAGAGGCAGGATTGGTACCCAGCGGAAAGCGCTCCGCCCCGGCCCCCAGTCTGCCCACGGAGGACCCGGCACGGGGAGTGTCTCTGGCTTTGTGATACTGTCGGAGGTTGTCTGCTGCTGGCTCTGTCAGTGGGCCTCCGCTATCGTATCGCACCCCCCCCCCCCCGTTGACTCCTCCACTCTGCCACTCGAGACGCCCAGAGATGACACGCAGGCCGTCCTCTGGGGTCCTTCTCACACTGATTCCACAGGACTCTGGTCTCCGTCCCTGCAGGACAGGCAGATATGTAGCCAGCGGAACGAGAGGCAGAGGCAATGACTTCAGGGTTTTTCCATTGCTCTCTCTCCCCATTTCTCCCCCTCCCCCCCCCCTCTCTCTCCCTCTCTCCTCCCTCTCTCCCTCTCTCCCCATCTCTCTCCCCCCTCTCTCTCTTTCGCTTGTTTTCTCTCTCTCCTTGAGAAGGGCCCCTTTTCTGTTGATTTAAATAATTAGCATTTTTTGCCAGAAGGCATGAAAGATAAAAGTGTTTACTTTTGTGATATTTCAGATAGTAAGACATGTTTGCGTGTTTTTCAGTACAGGCTACAGTATATCACTCCAAGTTCTGTGATGAAAGTGGATTAACAACAAGGCCTTGTTATACTGTGTTCAGTACTTTATCTCTGATCTTGTGGTCTGGATACCACAATGTGAACTCACATTAAACTTTCCCTAACTGAGTATCCCAGCCAAACTTGATACTTTTCTTGTTGTTTTATTTTTCTATCCAGCCCACCAACGGCTGTATAAATTCAAAAGAACATCAACACAAACTCTGCCTTTGCATTAAAGAAACCAAACAAGTAGAAGAAACGTAGCCGCGCTATTCCCCAGACCCCATGTTAGTGGGCTCACAAACACCACTGCCCAGAGTGTGTTCTTATGTGGAAGCTTGAGATCAGTACACTGGCCCTCAAGCCAGCCTTGGGATTGAGGCTGAACTGAAAGTAAAGAAAGCACATGCTGAAGGATGAAAACAACATTAAGTCAGCTCTTCCTTTTCCTCTGAGGGAGACAGAGCTCACCTTGCTGCGTACAGTAAGACCTGCGCAGCTTGTAAGGAGACAATTGCCTTTTGTGGAAGCATTCAGATGTGTACCATGCTGTCTCAAGCATCCCTCTGAATTCATCTACCCACTAAAATCTTTCTTTGTCTCTCACTCTTTCCCTCTCTCTTTGTCTCTCACTCTTTCCCTCTCTCTTTGTCTCTCACTCTTTTGCTGTATCTTTGTCTCTTTTGCTATCCCAACTCCCAAGCCCTTTTTCATCAATAACTGCTGGCCGTCTACTCTAAGAATAAGTTATTCTCTGCAACTCCTTTTTACTTTAAGCTTGTTTGGATTTTAATTGTTTGATCTGGCTTGATAAATAAGATGAATGCAGTTAGAAATTCATGGCTGCCCCGTTTCATCAATAAATGATTAGTTTGCTGTGCTCCCCAGTGATTGATAGGTTGTGCATGGGATGTATTGGAACCAGATTAATTCAATACAGTGGAAGTCACTGGAGAGCCACAAAGCATATCAGCTCATAAAAAATGTAGGTCAATGGAAAACATAAAGAAGAGGGGAAGAAAGGAAAGGAAGAACAAGTTTTGTACTAAAGCAAATTGCATGTAGTCTGACATGTTTTTAGTCTGTGAAAACAACAAGAAGTCTCATTGAAAGAAACCTCTGTGGGCAACAGTTCACAGTGGATCCGTGGTGTTTCTTTGTGTAGTTTGTTTACAGCGGTCGGGCAGCCAGGGGCCATCTCCACACCGACCCTCGCTGTTACGCCCAGCTAAGGAGAACAGGAGAGAATGTCAAACAGCAGGAGCAGGGGTCCAGAATCCCTCCTCTTTCCTCAGGGGGGGGTGAGTAGTGGTGCTCCTATAGACACTTCTTTTCCTATCTTTCATGTGTGTTTCACTGTTCCACCCTCTTTGACATGGAACCTGTTGTTTGGGTTTTAGGGAAGCCTTTCTTGCCACCTGGTTTGTCCACATGTGATTGTGCGCATGTACGTTCATGCATGTCCGTGTACGGAGATGGCTGAGGCTTTTTGAAGAGCTCTCTTTGAATTCTCAACCTGCTCTCTAAAGTCTACTTACAAACACCAGGGGAACCGCGCAGGTTTTCAGCCGTAGAGAGAATGTAACTTCTTGCACTGTGAATGTTAAACGGAACAAGACTTCAAACACCATCATGTGCTCTAAATCATAGATGAATTCAATCAGGCCGTTTTGTAGAATGTGTATCCAGACAATCCTTGTTATCTGTGCCAGGAAAACAAAATGCTCAAATTTTCTCCTGATGGGGAATGAAAACGGTCATGAGTTATTTATCACAATATCAAAAAAAGCTGACAAACTGTGTTATGTTATTTAGCATTCCAACAATTCGACTAATTGATCATGATATTTTGTATAACCTATACAATTACACAGTAATTAATTGTGATAATCCACAAAACCTCTACAGTTACACTTTAATTGATTGCAATATTCAGTTTACCTATGCAATTACGGAGCAATTGATTGTGATATTCAGTATATCCTATGCAACTATGCAGTAATTAATAATGATATTCAGTATATCCTATGCAATTACACAGAAATTGGTCATTATATTCAGAATGACCTACCAGTTACACGGTATTTGACCAGGACCTTTGAATTATTCAATAGTATTATGCCAGCACTGTAGCATACACTATAGCGATGCAATTGGCCCAGTACTAGCCTGGTAGTGGTCCAATATTGGTCCGGGGTTGTCCCGGTATTGACCCGGTATTGACCGGTATTGACCCGGTATTGGCCCGGTATTGGCCCGGTATTGGCCCGGTATTGGTCCGGTATTGGCCCGGTATTGGTCCGGTATTGCCCCGGTATTGACCCGGTATTGGCCCGGTATTGACCGGTATTGGCCCGGTATTGGCCCGGTATTGGCCCGGTATTCGCCCGGTATTTGCCCGGTATTGACCGGTATTGACCGGTATTGCCCCGGTATTGCCCCGGTATTGACCGGTATTTCCCTGGTATTGACCGGTATTTCCCCGGTATTGACCGGTATTTCCCCGGTATTGACCGGTATTGACCGGTATTGACCGGTATTGGCCCGGTATTGGCCCGATATTTGGCCCGGTATTCGCCCGGTATTTCCCCGGTATTGGCCCGGTATTGGCCCGATATTTGGCCCGGTATTCGCCCGGTATTCCCCCGGTATTGACCGGTATTGGCCCGGTATTGGCCCGGTATTGGCCCGGTATTGACCGGTATTGACCGGTATTGACCGGTATTGGCCCGATATTTGGCCCGGTATTCGCCCGGTATT
>JACXGK010005233.1:0-17408 GCA_016801125.1 Novumbra hubbsi | reverse complement strand
TTGAGGAAGACTCAGGCTACCCTTTGTGAGGAAGACCGTTGCGCATCCTCTATATCTTTATATCTTCAGACACAAGCGTGACATAGATTCAGAATATACTGTTTGCAACAGTATATTGTTGGTGTCATTACCTCCTATCTTTATGTTGTCGTTTACCATTTATTAGTAATCATTTCACTGTTAGTCAACATCTGTTGTTAACAAATCTTGCAACAAAAAACATTATATATAATGTAGATAATAATGTGTATAATATAGAACCCCATTTTGGGAACTGTGGACCTACATAGTGACAGTGTTGACCATGTACATTGTTACTTCTTCCTAAGTACACTCATCCCATATCTCATCACACAACGTGTTTGTTGAGCTGTGTCTTTCTGCACTCTGTTAGGCAGTGGAGATCAGACAGCATTTGGACTTTGATGTCCTCACATATTTGGATTCCCTCATGAATCGTGATAGTGTATAATTCATAGTTCTGTATGTTAGTTTGCACTGTCATTACGAAATATTTCCTCGGAATGTATCTTTTGATCCATCTGTTTTGAATGTGATGGTGCTGGTTTGGTGCATGAGGAACGTAGGGGTCATTGGGAGAGAATTACCTTAAACTTCATTGACTTTTTAACTTATTTTGACAATCCGCTTTGTTCCTCCAGGGTGAACTTGGGGAAAATGGACAAAAGGTAATTTCAATTGCATTTGAGCTTAATTTGACAGAGCACGGCTCTAGCTGCGATCTTTTTCACCAGTCGTATTTGGACGTTCAGGTGTATCTAAAATGGACGCCTCCTTCCTGGGCCGTATACCAACATGTATGCTGTTAACCCGGTTGTGTGGTGCTTTCAGGGTGAGCCAGGCATTGGTCACAGAGGTCCAGCAGGACAGGCTGGTCCACCAGGAACAAAGGTAGACTCCCCCACTGACACCCCACTCTGTCTCCACCTGTTTAACCATGTGCCTCTTACCGACTGCCTCTCACTCTGCCTCTTCTTTTACCTCTGCCTCTCCTTCTGTCTCTGCCTCTCCTTCTGCCTCTCCATCTCTCTGTCTCCATCAGTCTGTCTCTCCATCAGTCTGTCTCTCCATCAGTCTGTCTCTCCATCAGTCTGTCTCTCCATCAGTCTGTCTCTCCATCTCTCTGTCTCCATCAGTCTGTCTCTCCATCAGTCTGTCTCTCCATCAGTCTGTCTCTCCATCAGTCTGTCTCTCCATCTCTCTGTCTCCATCAGTCTGTCTCTCCATCAGTCTGTCTCTCCATCTCTCTGTCTCCATCAGTCTGTCTCTCCATCTGTCTGTCTCTCCATCAGTCTGTCTCTCCATCAGTCTGTCTCTCCATCAGTCTGTCTCTCCATCAGTCTGTCTCTCCATCTGTCTGTCTCTCCATCAGTCTGTCTCTCCATCAGTCTGTCTCTCCATCAGTCTGTCTCTCCATCTGTCTGGTCCCCTGATCTCTGTGTTATTCTGTCTCTCCTTACCTCAGGGTGAGCCGGGGGCACCCGGGCCCCCAGGCGCTCAGGGTATCCAAGGTATCCGTGGTAACCCTGGTATCCCCGGTTCTCCGGGTCTGCGGGGCCAACCAGGAGAACAAGGAGAGCCGGGGAAAGAGGTGAGAACCCCAGGTGACCATAGCAACCTCCGGGCTACTGTAGGGTTGGAGTCCCACACTTGGGAAGAGAAAAAGCACTGTCCATTCTGCAGCCACACCGGTGGGACCACACTGTGCTAAGAGGTGATACATTCTGCTTTTTGTTTCCCCCTGTAGGGGGACCGGGGTAGAAGGGGTAAGAACGGATCCCCCGGAGCTTCAGGACCTACGGGCAAACCCGGACCAGAGGTATGGAAACGCAGGATGGGTCCAGATGGTCCTCCCCTGGTTTCACACTCTGTAATGGATGTTGTGTTTTTCCTTAAGGGCCCGTCCGGTTTACCTGGGACCAAAGGAGAGAAAGTGAGACAATTACCATTTTGTCGATGTTGCTCAGGGGAGATGCGTGATGTTGTAATCGTGTGCCTCTTCCCGTTGCCATCAGGGTGACAGTATACCGGGGGAACCAGGCGCGAGGGGCGTGGTCGGAATTACAGGACGCAGGGTGAGACCAATCACTGCACACCGCACCGGCCTGAGAGAAAGTGATGGAAAAATATGGGAGAGCTGCTCATGAGTCAGTGAGAACCATGTTTTTATTCCTGCCGTTTTGTTTTTCTGTCAGGGTGAAAAGGGCACGGCTGGAGCCCCCGGGCCATCTGGGCATGCTGTAAGTATTAGCATGACCTTTGACCTTTGTAAGGATATGTCATCCAGTTGAGGAAATGTCTTACATAATGTCCTCCCCCTCGCTGATTCAGGGTCCAAAAGGCTTCATGGGAAGCAAAGGAGCAAAGGTACGTTGATGTTTGCTTCTTTGGCATCCAACATTCTGTTGAATATCCCCCAAAAGCTAATATTATTTTATTTTTTAGACATTAATATACAGTTCACCAGATACCGTCGAATACTGTTGCTTTTTATTTTAGTAATGTGTGGCCAGTCTTTCATAAATGACCCAGTGAGAAAAAAAAAATTTACAGGGTGACCGAGGTTTTCCAGGAATCCGAGGAGAAAGGGTAGGCCAAACATGCAAGCACTTTTCATTTGTTTTGCATATGATTATATACTGTCCGATGTAGGTCATTCACATAAATATTGTTTGTTCTTTATTTTTAGGGAAGCCCTCTCCAGATCCAAGGGCCTAGAGGTTACAAGGGCATCAAAGGAGAATGGGTGAGGAAAAACACCCTGAAACACATTATTTTTATTTTTAATTCAATATTAAAGACTATTATTGAATTTTCATGGTGTGCGATTTGGAATTGAATAGGCTGTTTATGTGTTGTTGTTTTGTTTGTGTTTGCTTCAGGGAGCGCGAGGCTCCCCAGGGTTCGATGGTGATAAAGGAGAGAAAGGAGAGGACGGGCCACCAGGGTCCAAGGTGTGTACTAATCCCTTACTGTTAATGTGGAGAGAGAGAGACAGAAGGGGTCCAAGGTGTGTACTAATCCCTTACTGTTAATGTGGAGAGAGAGAGACAGAAGGGGTCCAAGGTGTGTACTAATCCCTTACTGTTAATGTAGGGAGACAGAAGGGGTCCAAGGTGTGTACTAATCCCTTACCGTTAATGTGGAGAGAGACAGAAGGGGTCCAAGGTGTGTACTAATCCCTTACTGTTAATGTGGAAAGAGACAGAAGGGGTCCAATGTGTGTACTAATCCCTTACTGTTAATTTGGAGAGAGACAGAAGGGGTCCAAGGTGTGTACTAATCCCTTACTGTTAATGTGGAGAGAGAGACAGAAGGGGTCCAAGCTGTGTACTAATCCCTTACTGTTAATGTGGAAAGAGAGAGACAGAAGGGGTCCAAGGTGTGTACTAATCCCTTACTGTTAATGTGAAAAGAGAGACAGAAGGGGTCCAAGGTGTGTACTAATCCCTTACTGTTAATGTGGAGAGAGAGACAGAAGAGGTCCAAGGTGTGTACTAATCCCTTACTGTTAATGTGGAAAGAGAGAAGGGACAGAAGGGGTTCAAGTCAAAAAATTATATTGCATGTATTATCTTCCATTGATGACAACGAAACATATGTCGTTCTAAAAGTGAGGCATTTTTTGGGTTCTCCAATCTGAAGGGCCTCAAAGGAGAGGCTGGAGCCAAAGGAGCGATGGGTCTGTTTGGAGCCCGTGGACCTGTGGGTCAGAAGGTCAGTAGGAAACACACCTAGCAGTCGACCTTGTTATCGACCCGTTGCCATCACATCTACAGCATGCCGCTTTGTTCACAGTTGCTCTGCTTTCTAGGGAGAAACCGGTGAAGCTGGCATCAACGGGGAAGTGGTAGGTCTGGACACACCTCTACGGTGTCCGCGTTGACGGCATTGCTATGCCTGCTAGTGGCCCAAAAACAGGCAAGTCTTTGTTGACATTCACGTTGTCACAGGGTCAAAACGGGGACGACGGACTGGATGGAGCCACCGGAGCCAAAGGAGACATGGGACTCCAGGGACAGAAGGGAGACCAGGTGAGGAGAGTGTAAGGTGGAACGTAGAATGTAAAGGCTAGAGCAGTAGGTCTCAGGTGTTTGTATCGTGTACCGTATCTTTTTGTTCTGTTTCTAGGGTGACCGAGGTGAGCCTGGATTACCAGGAGATACAGGGGGGAAGGGAGAGAAGGTAAGTCGTGTTAAGAAGTTCATGTTGGTTTGTACCTCGTTTTTCACTTGATATATATTTTTATGGGGTTTTTTTTCACCTTTATTTTACCAAGGAAAAAAAAACATGTTGAGTCTCTTTTTATGGAGTGTAATGAAGAAAGATTGTGTGTGGAGTTACTGGAGTTGCTAATATTAGACCCTGTTCAGAAAAGTAAATAGTCCAGTAGCAGAGGTCATGAGCGCGTGTGTGGTATTGTTTGTCCTTGTTGGGCAGGGATTCCGTGGTTTACCTGGGCGCATAGGAAGCATTGGACAAGATGGGGAGAAGGTGAGCTGCCTGCATTGTGATTCGGTACAATAACTTCAACACAACCAGCTGCTCTTGGTGGTGTTGTTAGTACCACTGACCCACAGGACTAGAGGCATGAGAGGGTGGCACTCTTCGGCTGCCACGTGGCACACAGTTTTTTCGTATGATGGGCAGAAGCTGCACTGTTTTCAGGTTAAGTGAAAATGCCCATGTTGTTATTATTTGTCAAAGGGAGAGACGGGGATTCCTGGGACCCCTGGACTTTCTGGTCTCCACGGACTAACTGGACAGAAGGTAGGGAGACTCATCCCAATCATCCCAGTCTTCGGGAGCATGTGCATTGAGTCCCACTGGGACTGGGACCATTGACTCCCACTGAGTCCATTGACTCCCACTGAGTCCATTGACTCCCACTGAGTCCATTGACTCCCACTGAGCCCATTGACTCCCACTGAGCCCATTGACTCCAACTGAGCCTATTGACTCCATCTGAGCCCTGTGTTTATGTGTAGGGAGACAAAGGGGATGGAGGTGTCAACGGAGTAGCTGGAGCCTCCGGGCTGAAAGGGGAGAAGGTTAGTTCTGATCACAACCAAACCCTTTTCTGGGTTTTTGACAAGGGACCTACCTTTATTTTGGCCAGTAAGATTTATTTTGTTGCTTTATGCACAACCCGTGTTGTGGATTTATTTTGCAGGGCACCGCTGGTTTTCCCGGGTTTCCTGGGTTCAAGGGGTCAGCAGGCACACCAGGAAGTGATGGGGCGTTTGGCCGACCAGGACTTAATGGGTCGATGGGGGGAACCGGACCCAAGGTAGATTCAGATTGACTTCTGCTGCATGTCTGTCTTCTGTCTGCTTGCCTGTCTGTCTGCTTGTGTCTGTCTGTTTATGTCTGTCTGCCTGTCTGTTTGTGTCTGTCTGCCTGCCTGTCTCTTTGTGTCTGTCTGCCTGCCTGTCTGTTTGTGTCTAAATGCAAGTAGAACTTAAACAGGGTCAACAACAACAATTCTGGCCCAACCCACCCCAAAAATGCACCAGAATACACCTTAAAAAAACCTACAAATACATGTTGGAGCATTGAACATTTGGATGTTAAATGCGAAAAGGATGACTAGGATAAGTTAATAAGCTGTACCCAATAAAAATGTACCTCATAGCAGCTGACAGGGAGCAACTGCTCTTTGTATGTCTTAGTTCAAAACCCTAAGTAGAGGTGGGGAACAAATCCGGCTGTTTTACCTTGAGCAAGAGATTTAAAACGAACCCCCAGCCTGCCAAACAGTGTGCAGGTGGCCTGGAAGAAGAACTATACACACAAAAGGGTTTTTAAGGGGTTTTCACCAACACTCTTAGTATTGAGTTCTTACATTTGTTTAACTTTTTCTCATTGGCCACATGTGGGTGTGCTTGCTGAAATCTCCCAGGCTTTGTGAGTAGGTGAGTTTTCCCTGTGGCTGTGTTGTTGTCCCAGGGGGAGAAGGGCAGGAGAGGCAAAGGGAAGACTTGTCAGCGAGGGCCACCTGGAACTTCAGGACAAAGAGGATCCAGTGTGAGTCCCTCGTTAAATCAATTAGTTTCACTCAAGTGTTTGTGTTTGTCCATTTTACAAATGCCTAGGGGGTGTTTTGGTTACTAGATGGGTGACAGTAATAAATGCTGTGTGTTTTCCAGGGAGGGCTCGGGAATGAGGGACTAAAAGGAGATAAAGGAGAACCAGGACTCTCTGTAAGTTTATCTTACTACACCACACATATTGTTTACACATACCTTGCTCAAGATATTTTTGTAGCAACATATTACATGGTTTTACTGATTGACATATTGGTAGTGACATATATCTCGTGTTATTACCGATCAACATATTGGTAGTGACATATATCACATGGTTTTACCAATTGGCATATTGGTAGTGACACATTACATGGTATTACTGATCGACATATTGGTAGTGACATATATTACATGTTTTACCGATCAACATATTGGTGGTGACATTTATTACATGGTATTAACGTTCGACATATTGGTAGTGACATATATTACATGGTATTACTGATTGACATATTGGCAGTGACAGACGTTAGTTGACTACTGGGTAATGCTCATCTCTTCACCCTCTGTTGTCAGGCTGAAGAGGTGAAGGAAATGGTCAACCAAGAGGTGGTGGGAAAGTGTGGTGAGTTTGTGTGTATATCTGTACATTTCTCTTGTGTGTGTGCGTACACGTCTCTGACGCTGCGACATGACACCCCAGTGCGTTTTGCCATCTGGCATGTTCTCTCTGCGGTGCGTGCCGCTGAGACACGGAACACGTCACCCGCTGGAGTCCTTCACAAACACCGACCCGTGAACCATTCCGCCTCACACCAGAACCCACAGAGCCGTGGTATCTGAGGACAAAAATGCAGTTTGTCATAAAATTCGAAAATATGGGGTGTTTTACAGTGGCCACAACAAGGTCAGTTTAAAATACACACAAATGTGTGACACAAGGAACTCCACATGAACAAGGCTTTCAGCCCGCGTCTCCTGCTACAAGGAGGTAAATTTAAACCAATGAAACTCTTTTCGACAAGGTCTTGTTTAGGGGAAACACTACAAGAAAGAAACTTGTGTCGGTGGGTTTTGCAGGAATGAAGTTGAAGTTTGTGGTGAAGTCCAAGGACCCAGATACTGAGAGCCTGTTGTTTAGACGTGACAGGGACCCGTCCTCCACCCTCACTGTCAGCCTATCTGGGGAAAAGAATATAGGACAGCGGGGTGAGGAAGACAATACGAAAACACTTGAGGAGGAGTCGGTACCAACAACCACTCCTCTCTCAGGCAACCTTACAGGTCAGTCAAATACCCTACAGGGTCATGTGTGTTCCATGTCTTCCTTACCTTCAGATATCTCCGTGCCAAATCCATACAACAAAGCTTTGGTTGTCACAAATTACAATTTGATTACCCAATTTTTCCATCTTCTTTTCCTTCACGCAAACATTTTCTTTTGTCTTTAGCTGGGACTCATTATTACAACCCTGTTTCCCAGAAATGTAAATAAAAACAGAATGCAATGATGCGAAAATCATTTAAACCCTATATTCAGAGCATAGAACATAGTACAAAGACAACATATAAAATATAAAAACTGAGACATTATGTTGCTTCTGGAAAAAAGATGGGCCAGAGGCCACAACACAGTATCCAAAATAGGTGGGACACTGTGTAAAATGTGAAGGAACTGTGTGGACCCTGCTCAGGTTTGTTGGCTTAATGAGTGGCCCCTGTCCCTTGGCTTTCAGACTCTGGAGGAAACAGGGTAGCAGCGTGGGGACTGAGGCCCAGGAGGGGACAGAGCCCTGGAGGAAACAGGGTAGCAGCGTGGGGACTGAGGGCCAGGAGGGGACAGAGCCCTGGAGGAAACAGGGTAGCAGCGTGGGGACTGAGGCCCAGGAGGGGACAGAGCCCTGGAGGAAACAGGGTAGCAGCGTGGGGACTGAGGGCCAGGAGGGGACGGAGCCCTGGAGGAAGACAACGTTCATCGGGTGATTAAAGGGAACTTGGTTGCTCTTGTACTCTTCTTTTTATTTTTATTTGTTCTCTCTACTTCTTTCTGCTATCAGTCTAATGAGTGGAGGATCGAATGGGGCACAATTCTGGGAGAGTTAATAGGTTTGTGTGTCTGTGTTTGTAGCTATATGGCATTGTGAGTGCATAATATATTTTATGAAAACAAATGTGCATCCTGCATCAAAAAACAAAACTTTAATAACATCCCTTGATTCATATGTGAACTAATGCTGACTCATATGCTTAATATTTCACTGGGCAATGAACATTATATTTCTGTGCAAAGGATTTATTTCACTGGGGACAGTGAAGTAAATATCGGCTTGTGTTTCTGGTCTTTCATGTTTTAGAATGTGGCAGTATAAATCTCCCTAGGAAGCTGGGAGGATCGATTGGAACACACGTTTTCCCATTTAGCCTGGATGGGACATTGTCTTTAACCATTCCAGATTTTGGACTGATTACACATTATCAAAACGACTATCTTCCAGAATACCTCTCTTTATGTGACGAGTGTCAAACTGCCTAGGGCACATTGGTCCATTACTTAGCTTTGTGATCTGACCGGCAGACCATTTGGTCTGTAATGTTGGATTTTTTGACACCAGATCCTCTGTTGTTCCTCTTCATGTTATAGGACCTGAACGGATTACACAACCACAACAACATTCTTACAGTCTAAATTCAGCAAGAATGGTGACTTAATTTTTTTTTCTAAACCATGGCTCCTGCATCTCTACTCCTTTAGATTTGAACCTTGACCTTTGCCTGCAGCCCATGTCAGAAGGGGGGTGTTCAGAGTATGTCTTACTGTGGTACTACCACCCCCCTTCAAGAGCATGCAGGCCCTTTGTCTACGGGGGCTGTGAAGGTAACCGCAACCGCTTCAACACCAGGCAGGAGTGTCAGAGGTGGTGTGGCAAAGAGAGGAGGTAAGAAACCACTTCAGCTCAGTTGCTGACATGACAAACAGGGCATCTGTGAGGAGTTAACAGGATGTTTATCAGCTTCAATATCCTGTGTGCTACTTACCATAATTGTCTATTTGAGCATGGCACTTAATTAATCCTAATTGCTTTCGTAATTGCTGACATAGACAAACTGTGTTCACAAACCTGCCTTAATGGACACATAATGCCCATAAAGTATTGCATCTTTTTATAATGTAGAGGCAGAACCATTTAGAATGACTGGTTGTGTTGTGACTACATGTATTTCCCTATGACCACAAAATGCACCTCTTAAAATGTGTTGCTAAACTTGAATGCACCAGCAGTCAGAATCATGGTTGTATTTGAAGAGGTAATAGATGTCCCAGACATATTTGTCAAATACATAGTTTATGTTATGGTTTGACATTCGTATTTGACATCAATCTGGCACACATGAATATATTCCCAAACATAACTTGGGCCATAAGCTATTGCATAATATAACAAATTACTTTTTCACAGGTATTGAGCCCAGACGGTGAGAGACAATTCTCCAATCAAGATGTTTTTTTTTTGTAAAGGAAATTAGCATTTTTGAAATTATGTGCAGCTCTGTTTTTAATAGTGTATAAAATAGATAATAGAAATAATGAAATATATCTTATGGCTAAATAATTGGGGACTTGTATTATGTTATGCTGAAAAATCACAGTAACAAACAAAAATTATTTGCACCCCAATTTATTACTTAATGTAAAACCCTTCCTTTGCAAGGACAATGAATCTTAAAATAGCTTGGTATGGTGATTATTTATATTATAGTATCTGTTTTAAAAGTTAGGGTTGTTCATCTTTGCGTACCACTAGTCAGAAGTGACTATAGATGACTCACTATTTGAATGTTATGAATATGGATACTGTTTAAATCAATAGTACTTTTTTGCAAGTTCTTCAGTCGTTCCAGATTCCGAACATTCAACTATTTTTGATCCTACTAATAGATGTTCCTTGTACTGTTAATTGATCCTAAATCAATGGCACTGTTTATGTAAATTGCTAATGAGTATTGAATGCATTTCATTAAACAACAACAATGAGTCAATGAAGTTTATTTAGTCAAAGTTTTGGACACGCTTACCAATACTCTTGACTGGTACTGTACATGTATATTTCTGTAGCTAAGTATGCATGTTTGCATGCGTTTTCAATTTACTGTTTGAAATATTATATTATATTCCTTTATAGTTCTTTTGCCGGTCCCCACAACAAAGTAGTCATGGATTATGGATTAGGGTACAACATACAGATAAGGTTAGGGTTACAATTGGGGTTATTTACAGGTTAGGGGTTAGGTTTAGGCATAAATGTTAGATAATCTAGGTTAAGGTTAGGGTTTGATGACATTATTATAATTGCTTTTTGTGAATGTGTGTGTGTATATATAGTGTGTATATACATATATACCTGCAGGGGTGAGGACATGGATGAGAACATGGATGTGTGTCGTGACCTCTTCACATATTTTTGGGGATGGCTCCTTTGAAGCTTGGCAAAGACACTGGTCTAAATGCTACCAGGGACTCACTGTCTTTTTTCTGTCCCATCTTTCTCTTTCTTTCTGTTCCTCTCTCTACCTTTCTCTCTCTTCCTCTCTCTACCTTTCTCTCTCTCTCTTTCTGTTCCTCTCTCTACCTTTCTCTCTCTTCCTCTCTCTACCTTTCTCTCTCTCTCTTTTTGTTCCTCTCTCTACCTTTCTCTCTCTTTCTGTTTCTCTCTCTACCTTTCTCTCTCTCTCTTTCTGTTCCTCTCTCTCTTTCTGTTCCTCTCTCTACCTTTCTTTCTCTCTTGCTCAACACTAATTTTGTCACTGTCATGTCCTGCCCCCCCAGGGGGAAACTGAATTAGCTATAAATAGCACTTCTCTCTCAGTCTGCATTTGTCTTGCTCTCTCACTCTCACAACCATTCTTTCTCCCCTTTACCATCTCATCTCCCTACTTTCCTATCTCTCGTGTTCCCTATATTCACTCCTATCTCACATTACAAAGCATTGTCTGTCTAACCTGGCATATACACCTTGGGGCTAAAGCATGTGTGATGTCTGACAACCCACCAGCCAGTCTTGCCACCTCTCTGGGCTACATACAGTGTGCCCCAGCTAGAGGGGTCCTTGTCAGCCAGGCTGAGGGCCAAATGAGAGCCCTGTGAGCAAAGGAACAGAAGGCCTTGTTTGTCAGAGAGGAAATACCGCCTTGTCTAGAAAGTGGGGGAATCCTGTTTGGAGTAGGCTGGCAGTTGGGTAGGATTGGTTTGTTTAAGCAAAATACAATGATAATTAATTAATAATACCTGTTACAATATATACCCCTGCACAGATGCTTGCTCCCAATAGGAATTACAACAGAGTGAGCGTGTATCTTCTTAGCATGTCTTGGTGAAAACCTAATGTCTTGCCTCATTTAAACTGTCCACTTAAATAGGAAATAGGTATTTAATGAGAGTGTCTACCTCAACTGATACCCACTAAGGAAGGTAGACTGGAGTGCAATTCATTTTTCCAGTAATTTCAATTGAGGAGGAGGACACTGAAGTCCATGAGAGATAGGAAGTGTCATGATCACTGAAGACTCCCAAGTGTGTATGTGATCATCCTGATCTACACCAGCTAACCTCAAGGGCCTATAATTGAAAACTCAAAAAGCCTCTTGCTGTCATGGAATATTTAAAGACATCTTGTATCTTCCCCTTTTCATCCTTCTTCTAAATGTTCTGATCTGTTCAGTCATAGCAGTATCCGGGCAATGTCAGAACACTATCCATCAAAACCAGATCACCTCTAAAGTAGACCACTTCCTAAACGTCCTTATTTTGAATACAAGTGTTATTTTGTATGGCAAGCTATATTTGTGGAATAAAAACAATCACTACCCAGGGAAAAGAAATGTCTCTGCGTGTTTATAAAGTACAAATATTTCCCCTGAATGTTTCGCATGCCTGGCAAGGATTATTGTGCCCGTTGGTGCTGTATACTGTGGCGTCAAAACGTAGTTCACGTTTAAGTGCCAAGGCTGCTTATGAGCAGTATTAGGAAACTCTGAAAAAATCCATTGGGCTAACACGTGTTGATTAAAAGTTTTCGGCATTCGAAGCTTAACTGTGTTATTTAATGGTCGATATAACAATTTTGTCTCAAGCGGTACGTAATTAAATTTAGGCTATACTTGAGGGGGTCGGGATCAGAATCAGGGCGTGATCATTGAAAATATATCAACAATTTAAAGCCCATGACGTTAGCGATGGCGCACGAGCGCGGTTTGGTAAAGACACCAACGAATTCTGAACAAATGGACACGCGAGACCAACTCGTGACCAGACGGCACGGAAAAGAACCGAGAGAGAGAGCTAGGTGAAGACATCAGGAGCACTGAATTGCTGTCTGGGATAACCAATATTTTATAAATATTTTAAAGTGGTTATCTTATCTTAGTGTTTTTCTTGTTAGTTTTATTCCTCTATTATTTTTTCACGGAAACGGTCTTCTGTCACGGAATTTGGTAAGCATTTTCTGACATTCCTATGTAGTCAAATCATGAATATACATTTTTAAATGTCATTGACTTTCAGTACTGATCAAATGACACACGTAAAACATATAGTTCTATACATGATGGAGTGCCATAGTTTAGACAATTCTCTTCATAGTGAACATAGAGAAGGATATAGTCTACTTAAAGTAAGATATTTTGAAACGTTTAAAGTTTGGGACAAATTAACAGACCATTGCTTCTCCCGCCAGCTACAGCATGATGCTTTCCTTAACTACCCTGATTGGTCTGGCTGTCCTGTGCGCACCAACATCCAGCATCTGCCTCAGACTGTACCTCTCCAATTTGCTCTGCGACGACGACCTAATATCAGGAGTAAAGAAAAACGTTTCCAGTGTCGAGTTCCCATTGTCGGATAACTGGGGCTCCCTCATTAATTCCGAAGGCACCCTCTCCTCTGCAGAGTTACGAGGGAAAAGGACTTCCTACCCAGCAAATTATAAGTTTCTCAGCCAGATGCAGCTAAGGAGTAAGATGTTCCAGAACAGTGTAAGGAATGACCAACGAAGCAAGTTTACCCTCTCTCTAGATGTTCCCACGAACATAATGAATATTCTTTTTGACATCCGGAAGTCCAAGAACCTGCGCGCCAAGGCAGCAGACAATGCGCGCTTAATGGCACAAATCGGACGAAGAAAGTAATAGTATATCTAGTATCTACCCAATTTATCAACAGCATATTATATATTCACTCTCTGAAAAAAAAAAACATTTGGATGAAAAGTTTTATTACTTTCGTAAATCGATATTTCAAGTGCGGCATTTTCGGTATGTACTTTTATGCACATAACTGTTTTGTGAAACAGTTCATGATCTAGCAATCTAAATCCAAAGCAAACGAATTATTAATAGTTTGAAGATTTCTACTCAAAGCATGCTTAATTTTGGAAATTTGTAATCATTGTAAAGAACTTGTCAGTGTCATGTATGTGAACACATTTGATTAATTGAAATACGCACGCATTGTGACATATTTGGTGTATAGAGAAGCGGTAAATGCATGATATCCTAAATGTGTTTTATATATATATATATATATATATATATATATACCTGCAGTGTGTATACTTGTGTTTTATTTCTCTGAAATGAATAAAAGCAGATAACAATAGTAGTATTTTCAATAACAATGTTTCTGAAATAGACTTTTATATTATGTATTTCATAGGCTGCGGTTGCAACTAAGGAGTCAAGTCAGATACAAAAGGAGTATGTCTATACCGTTATATTACCCCCCACAAATTCCACAATTATATTGTGCGTAGGCTATATCTATACATAGATGTTCACTGTCCTCTACAAGTACTTTGAAGACACACACATACGCACACATTTGCTTTACACACAGGCTTCAGGAATATCTGTATACCTAGAATAGTTTATAGTCTTACATAGGAATATGGGATGCGGGGGTTTGAGTATCCTAGGCCAGTGGTAGTTAGCTCGATATAGCTAGTTCAGTAGTTCCTTCTGAGTTAACATTAAACCATGGATTTCCTTCAGCAGCTTCATTTTGATGGACGGCGAATTCTAAGCAGGCGGGTGATCATTATTATTTTTAATCTATCTACGATTTTTTCATTTATGTTCCTGTTTTTATTGTTTTTATCACTTATTCTCTGTATGAATTGGTATCTAGCGTTCGCTATATGATTTTTGTAGATTGTCTTCAAGTGCAGTCGCTATGTCATGAGGATCCCCACATGAAAGGGAAACTCAGAAATTAGCAATTAAAATTCACAGCGTTCAAACCAAGAAGGAGAGTCCCGGAGTGCTTCATCGGATGACTTCCACAATAACCCGACCTTTACCCAATTGAAATGGCTTGGGATGAGTTGGACCGCAGCGAGAAGGAATAGCATCCAACAAGTGCTCAGCAGATGTAGGAAGTTTGAATTCATAGAGGTGGCTAGACGACCCTAATAATGTACCCACCACTGGGTTCATAGAGTATGGTAGATTATTGGGGCCGTCTAGCCACCTCTATGGATTCCTTAGTCCCTAGTTTATCACTGCAATAATCTATGATTATAACTTTCCTGATGTCCTGTTTGACCTAAGGAGGACATGAGATGTTGGACCACGCCCCAGGACTACCAAGCCAAAATGACTCTGAGCTGCCCCTACATGAAGTTCAAGTTTATTCCGATGGCAACCTCATCACCTGTCCTGTCTACCTGGCTATTTAGCGGATTTAGATTCTGTTTAAGGACTCTGATCACATCCTACTTGCATTTGTTGTCCTGTCGTCTGATCATGCTAAGTTTTTAAAAGTGACAACTTAATACATTTCATTGATTTTAACATTGTATTCGTCATGTCTACAGCTGTAGTAGTATGAGTGAAACTCAATACTACTGTTGAAGACCTTAAACCGGCAGGGAGTTTGCTTCATGTCTTATGCATTATAGAGAGGACTGTTCTGAAAAAAATTTGGACAGAATCAAATCCCACCTATACATGTGCACTTGTCTCACACTTGGACTGCTCAAGGGCAGGGGTCGAAATAAACTGTACATCATCACTTCAGTATTGTTAACCGACTGATTCAACGCTTCATACCGTATTCCACTACATCTACTCCAAGGTACTACTTGCCGTTGTTTGCAAATAAAAGTGAATTGATTGCGCACTTCTAGACATTGAACTAATTTGGGGAGGGAAAACAATCACAGCTAGTCGTAGTAGCAGCCGGTAGTAGCCCATAGATGCGCATTAGGGAGCAAGGCTAGACAGTAGATCGGGACGTTACAGCCTTTATTTAAACTCGTTTTCAGTTATAGTGTGCGTCATGTCAAAACAAAATCAATGTTGCGGACATGGTAACCCTGGCTCTGAGTAAATAGATATTCTACAACAAATCAACGTAGATTCCGGTTGGGTGCCCAACACAAAAACACTATAGAAGAAGAACAACAATTAAGGACGTGATTTCCGTCGACGTGGACGTGTTGATAGGAAGTTAGCATTTGGCTACGTGGAAGTGGCAGGTCGTCTGTTGTCAGGCTGTCCATCGTCCGCACACAATCCACATCATTCCGCAAACATGATTAAGAAATTTGACAAGAAAGACGAAGAGTCTGGTAAGATCATTTGCAAATGTTTAACGTAATGTAGCAACTTTAACGTTGCTTGCTAATGTTATTTTCCGGCTAACGCGTTGTTCCTATCGTTACTTAGCTTGCTGTTGACCATAGTTAGCTAGCTAGTAAACATTACGCCACACATTTCTGTTAATTTGCGTTCGTTATGTTATCGATTTGTTGACCAGATATGTCCTTCTAACGCTCTATTTTCTTTAATTGGCTAACTTGGGCTCTAGAGAACTACAAAAAAACCGAATGTCTACCGCGAACGGTAGTAATTGCTAATTAGCTAGCCTATAGTAGTTAAGACGGTAGTTGTGCCAAATTGAGTCTGCCACTCATTTTTGTTGCTTTTTTGTAAATGGAACTGAACATTCCATATCAGTGTCGTTTACATTAAGATACATCCTATGGAGTAGTTACATACACGATAACACCACAGACAAAAGAGTGCGATAGGGTTCACAACGTAGTAGTTTTATTCACTGGAGGAATTGTTCATTTGTAGACATGTCAGTTAGCTACGATGTTTATGTTAATTGAAAAGTAGCTAATGACACAACAAACAGATGGCCTGACTAGGTTTCATGAAATTCGTGCTTGCAGTTAAACAGGGCGATTGCTTGTTATGTGAATTTCTTCTCCCTCTTATGTAGGAAGTGGTTCCAATCCCTTCCAGCATCTCGAAAAGAGCGCTGTTTTGCAGGAGGCTCGTATCTTCAACGAGACTCCAATCAACCCCAGGAGATGTCTTCACATACTTACCAAGATTATTTACCTCCTCAACCAGGTATGAACGAATCTGTACCTTCAAAACCAGTTGTTTCCTGATTTGTTGGCTTTGATATATTATGTTAATTGAACCATTTTATCTAGGGAGAGCACTTTGGAACCACAGAGGCAACCGAGGCCTTCTTTGCCATGACCAGACTCTTCCAGTCCAATGATGTGAGGCTCCATTTATAGTTCCAAGTACAATCTATTGAACTATACTCATCACAGAAAAGCAATCATTGTTGGTGTTAAATAAGACATTACATGCTTGTTAAACTATGTTCCATTAGCAAACCCTGAGGAGGATGTGCTACCTGACTATTAAGGAGATGGCCAACATCTCTGAGGATGTCATTATTGTCACCAGCAGCCTGACCAAGGACATGACTGGCAAGGAGGATGTTTACCGTGGACCCGCTATCAGGGCTTTATGCAGGATCACTGATGTGAGTCTGTCGATGACTCCTGTCTCCCTATGCTTTTAATTACTCTGTGCCAGTAATCTGAAAGCTCACTTTGTATCTCCCTGCAACAGACCACCATGCTGCAGGCGATTGAGAGATACATGAAACAGGCCATCGTTGACAAGGTGCCAAGTGTGTCCAGCTCTGCCCTGGTCTCGTCTCTGGTAAGATGAATGCCTCTGTGGCCCTCTGCCATTGCCCTCAGGGTTTTCTGGGTAATGTAGTTATTTCCCTTTGTGTGTAGCACATGGTGAAGATGAGCTATGACGTGGTGAAGCGTTGGGTGAACGAGGCACAGGAGGCTGCTTCCAGTGACAACATCATGGTCCAGGTGAGACATGCAGTTTATAGCTTATGTTGTTTAGGCGGGAATTGGAGGAAACAAGAGGGTTCAATATGTATTTGTGCAATGCTGACATAACGATCGAGACCCAGATAAGTTGACATTTCACTGTTCGCCTAACCCCCCCCCCCCCCCCCCCCCCCCCCCCCCC
>JACXGK010005232.1:0-34039 GCA_016801125.1 Novumbra hubbsi | reverse complement strand
TTGGTCTCGTTCTGATAATATGGGAGCATGTTGAGCTAGCGATGTTGGTCTCGTTCTGATAATATGGGAGCATGTTGAGCTAGCGATGTTGGTCTCGTTCTGATAATATGGGAGCATGTTGAGCTAGCGATGTTGGTCTCGTTCTGATAATATGGGAGCATGTTGAGCTAGCGATGTTGGTCTCGTTCTGATAATATGGAAGCATGTAGCATTAGCGGTGCTGGTCTTGTTCTGATAATCTGGGAGCAAGTAGCACTAGCGATGTTGGTCTTGTTTTGATAATATAGAGCATGTAGCGCTAGCTGTGTTGGTCTTGTTTTGATAATATAGAGCATGTAGCGCTAGCTGTGTTGGTCTTGTTTGGATAATATAGAGCATGTAGCGCTACCTGTGTTGGTCTTTTTTGGATAATATAGAGCATGTAGCGCTAGCTGTGTTGGTCTTGTTTGGATAATATAGAGCATGTAGCGCTAGCAGTGTTGGTCTTGTTTGGATAATATAGAGCATGTAGCGCTAGCAGTGTTGGTCTTGTTTGGATAATATAGAGCATGTAGCGCTACCTGTGTTGGTCTTTTTTGGATAATATAGAGCATGTAGCGCTAGCTGTGTTGGTCTTGTTTGGATAATATAGAGCATGTAGCGCTAGCAGTGTTGGTCTTGTTTTGATAATATAGAGCATGTAGCGCTAGCAGTGTTGGTCTTGTTTGGATAATATAGAGCATGTAGCGCTACCTGTGTTGGTCTTTTTTGGATAATATAGAGCATGTAGCGCTAGCTGTGTTGGTCTTGTTTGGATAATATAGAGCATGTAGCGCTAGCAGTGTTGGTCTTGTTTGGATAATATAGAGCATGTAGCGCTAGCAGTGTTGGTCTCGTACAAACTGCAGATGCAGGAAACTTGTCCTCCCCTAAAGGGCACATGGACCCAGCTGGTCATGTAAGAAATATAACACTAGTATTCGTCACATGTCTATAGGTCGTTTGGATCCTCACAGAAAGCCCAGGATACAGGATCCCCTTGACTTGAAAATGCACATTGTCAGGTAATAACACATGATTAAGGGTTTGTGAATGCTGATCCCATAGAAATAGGATCCAGTGTGCGTGTGACTTCAGAATTGTGAGCAGCGAGAATGTTCCCCTGTTATTTTCAGAAGAAACCAATTCAATACTTTCGATGCAGACTGAAATGGCCTTAACTGAGTAATGATTGGTGATTGTGAGACAGGGAAAGGACTGTTATGATCATTCCCAAGCTCTGTAAACTGTTCTGAGTGGCCGATTGTAGGCCAGATTGATTTACTATTTATCCCTCTGACAGCCCAGATAGAGAAGAGTCATAATTCTGTGCACCGTGGGGAGATTAAATTCCTGTATCGCTGTCAGCTACATTAACTTACTTCCTGGATCTCAATTCAATTAGCGTTTGTTGCAGCGTTCTCAAGCATTAATAAATCAATAATGATGGCCTGCTCATCGTCCGTGTGTGTGCACGACCCCGCCCCCCCACCCCCATGTACATCATTGTTGTGATCATTACTACACTGCAGCAGTCGGGACAGGCAGTTATGAGATTGCTATTTAATTGCACTCTGACTAGCAGGATGGAACATGCTTTTAATATTTAAAACACAGACAGACGGATATGATCTCGGGCACCGTTGCACAACGGAGTTGTTCAATAGAGAAGCGCTCCTTATTTCCCTGGTGCCGCTGTTATAACCGTGTGATTAAAGACTAACAAAACAAACACGCTGCAGTCATCGTGTTAACTGTTTCCCTGCTGCTTGGCGGAGGAACACGCAATGGCATATTGAATTGCCGCGGGTTTTCTCTCTGCGTGAGCACCGGGAGATGCGATTTGCCCCCTCCAGCCTTTAAGCCCCCCGGTACTGTTTGGAACATTCTGAGGCAAGGAGTCAGAGCGCAGGCCAGATCTGGGTGCTGTGTGTTCGGGGATGAAGAGCTGTGCAGTGGCGGTTGTCCGTGAACCTGCCTGAGAAAGATTACGGGTGTTAGGATGGAGAAAAGGACATGAATGAACGAACACACATTGTGCACTTTCACCAGTCTTCGATTCAACAACACGACGATCATCTTAGGCCTTTGAGATAAAAAGGAAAGATGTTCTTTTACATCGTTACATTGAATGCTCTAAGCAGAAAATCCATCTGTGAGCACGTCTCTTATTTTTTTTTATATTCCTCTCATCGATTATTATTGTATTATTACAGTAGGCAGAAACATTTTCCATTTATTTCTTATTGTAATTATAATCTTGCCTTTTTTGTGTATTCCTCAGCTGTTTGTGGTTTGTATTTTGTTTAAGTGTTAATGTTCATTTTAGTTTGTTTCATTCACGTAACAGCAGTGTTTTGTTGACCGCTGTTACGCGATGTTCTTTTCCACTGAAGATATCTAAGACCTTGGTTGATTACAAAACGTCAGTGTATGAATTACCAGCAGCTAATTTGTCCTCTGTGACTGATGAGACGGTTGATAAGGGCATTGATTGCTCTCCCTCAGAGAGGAAGGGTTTCATTGTGACACAGATACTGTATCTAGGGGCATGGCAGCTTTCACTTCAGCAATCAGCCCCCCCCCCCCACCCCAAACTCTTCCCAGAAGTCTTTCTATATGAATTACACTGCATAGCACGCACGTCGCTAATCTGAGGTGAAATAAAGCTCTTTTATTCCTGTTCAGAGGAGGAAGGAAAAGGGAAAGCTTGGAGAGATAATCATATTTTTCAGCTGCCGTCGTGCCACTGCACATTTCTGACTTTTGACCTTTGATGTTGATTCGGTAGTAACGGTCTGGTGAGCAGGTCTTCAGTACAGTCCCTGTCTCCCCTTCACTGAACACAGCACCCCTCCAAAAACACGTAGGCCTTCATTATCTTCAGTGAGCCAATTTCTGGGAACATAATACTGTCTCCAAGAGCCTCTGTCAGGCCCTAGGATGATCAAAACAGGGCATGAAGAAGGGGGGGGGGGGGTTAAGGAGAAGCACACCAACCAGTAGGTTCATCTCCATTCGAGGCATATGGTGCGAATTTGATCAAAAAACGGGGGAGTTCGGGGCCGATGTGAAAAATAACGCAGGCTGTAAAAACCCAAATCAAAAGTGCCTCTGGAAGTGATTAGCCACAAAGAAGAACCAGCTGCATCATCAGCTGCATTTCAGTCTCCTATAGCCTGGCAAACTGGTCAAGCGCGGAGAGAGAGAAACCCAGCCCATCTCCATGTGTGAGGATGAGCTGCAGGACAGGGTCAGAGACTGTCAGATGAGGAGGCGGAGAAGAGAGAGAGAGCGTGCAGAGACGAGGGGGGAGAGGTGTCAGTGTCAGGAGAGGAAAAGATCGTTGAGGGGGGAGGGGTGCGGGAAGGCAGGAGAGCCGAGGAGGTGGCGGGATGATGGGTCTGGTCGTAAGACTGAGGAGAGGAGGTGTCCTCTGGGATATGACAAGGTAACAGTCCCGTTGTGTCCTTAAATATTCATGTTCACTGGGAGAACCTCAGCACTTACTGATGCTCTGTAGTGGCCCTGGGAGAGCAGATCTAACAGGAACGTGTTTACATTTCATTTCTAATTACAGCCCATCGTTTAGACATTATAGATTGAATGTTTATTCTGCGGACATCACGTTCTTAACAGCTACTCACAAAAGCAACACTGAGAAAGTGATTCGCTGCCTAGACCCTACCAAGTCTTCCCCTTCACTGATCCATACAAGCGAGGTGAGAGTTTGGGCTTGAGGAGCATGGTGTCTGTTCTATTCTCCCCCTTCAATTCGTCATCTATCACTCGGGTCCCTCAATAGCCGGAGGGTGGTCGTCTAGCAACCAGCTCCAAGGACACCATCCGTCTGCACTGGGGATCACCAGGAATCAATGCCATCAATGCCATTACCAACAAAGTCACCGGGGCCAGTGGATGGCAGGGCTGAGGCAAGTGTTCCAACTGGCTTGTCTAGGGTCATATTGTGGTCAGACCCAGAGGGGAAGGTCAAGTGTACAAAGTCAGTGTCACAGATGCACCCAGATCGAGGAGCAGAAGGTGTCCACCGATACGTTCCGTCTGTTCGGCACCCCGTCTGTTACCCTTGTGTAAGTCCTTCCGCGATGTGTCCTGTAGCCACGGCCAGACCTGTCCAAGCTGCTAGGAGGGACAGGGGGTTAAGACCACACAAAGACCATTCTCTTGCCTAGAGGGAGTGGTCCGAGTCCGGTAAGGTCAATGTAGAGAATAAGATACATTTTACTATATAAACATCAAGGAGAGAGGGCTTCAAGATTAAAAAATGTTTCTAGAGCAAATAAAAGACTACACTCTGTATCTCATGTCAATACGCTCAGACATCAACCCCAACCACCTTATGTTAGGCATCATATTCTTAGAAAGGATCCCAGTACAGTTACAAAGTTGAATCCAAGAGCTCAAGTATTATTTCCAGCAGAGGCTCGTAGAATTGAGTGTTAGCAGCTGCTCGTCTACAAAGTCTGACAAAAATGTTGTGCTACTGTACTTCTAGTGTTAGAACAGTAAAATGAGATACCGTAATTCTAGTTTAAGCACCTGAAGGCTCTTTTGTTCCACCTGGAGCCTGTAGTGGAACTGTGTGCCCGGAGTAAGAAACCCAGCGGCAGCTCAACCCGGCCCAACCCAGCTCAGAGAGAAGTCCCCCCCAGAATTATGAGACAGGTCAGACTGCTCCAAGCCAAGGAACGAGTTAGGCCTCATCCAGGTGTTATGGGCTCTGAGTGGTTAGACATATGGGCCATCTGCAAAGGTTTGACAACCACCTCCAACCCAAGCCCCCCTCACCCAAACACTCACTCTCTACCTTCTCTCTAACCCTGTTCATCTCCCTCTATCTTATCCTCCTCACTGATAAGGGGTGTGTTCATCTTTGAACGACATCCACAAAGTGAGTAAACCTTAAGCGTTCCTCAAGCGGGCGTTCATTTGACGAGAAAAACCCTTCTTGATTTGTTTGTGGCGTCTAAGTGGCTCGTGACACGGGCGGGCTGCCCCTGTTTTGCCTGATAAATGGTTCTGGAGCGATGTAGCGAGGGAGGGAGGGGGGCGTGTGTGAGATCTTGCCAAAGACTTTTGGGGTTTTTCACAGCTTAACTATATTAGGAGCCACCCCCTGCCCTCTCAAAATACTGAAAGAGCACACATATATGTATATTTATTTATATATATTCACGCATATACTTTACACACACACTGGGTGGTATGCATGGAGTGTAACTAGGACAAAGACGGAGCGCTTTTCTGTTTGCCGTGTTATTTAGAAGGATAGGGTGTGACTAACGTCTAGCACAGCGTCCCTGTTTGGCTAGACGCTCCGGCGTGCTGTACTGTGTGTTTACTTTGTCTTTCCTCGGCTGACCTGTCTGTCTTTCCTCGGTTGACCTGTCTGTCTTTCCTCGGCTGACCTGTCTGTCTTTCCTTGGCTGACCTGTCTGTCTTTCCTCGGCTGACCTGTCCTTCTTTCCTCGGCTAACCCGTCTGTCTTTCCTCAGCAGACCTGTCTGTCTTTCCTCGGCTGACCTGTCTGTCTGTCCTGGCAGCCTCTAACTGAATGTTACCTGTCCCACCTGGCCTGCTTCGTAAGCACTGCCACAAAGTATTAACTCACACAGCTGCCATGCTAATGGTCCATGAACACACATAGGGCCCTTGGCCCGGAGAGGTCTGTGTGCCTGTGTGTGTGCACGCCTTACAGTGACCATACAATTGACTGTGAACTGAATCCAGTGGTCCTTACAGCCTAAACTCCCTTTCAGTAATCCTGTAGGGACTGTTAAGAGAAGAGACGGCCACTGAAACACAGAGATTAGCTCTGGCTGATGACAGACCACAGTGGGGGGGTCTGTGGTGGACTGCATTTCCTTTAATATCCTGACTAATGTACACCGAACACACTGGAACCTGGCAGACCCACCACAGACCCCCACCTCACGTATGCAATGTTTACATGTGATCAGGTATAGATGTGGAGCGGAGAGTGGCACGAATTAAAGAAGAAGAAAATGGTAAATCATTTTCCTTTTTCTTGAGAAGAAAGTAACTTTAGAGGAAAGAAAGTTTTACGATCACTGTTTCAGTAATTGTGTAAACATAAATCTATACGCGACATGCTATAAAAAAGTACAGTGGGACTACAGTTTATCATGTTAATATGATATTAATATGATGTTAATGTGATGTTAATATGTAATTCCCAATGTCAACAGTAGTTTCTAGTAAACTCAACACACTCTTGTATGAATTCACACAGCCGGGAACATTAACTGGTTAATGATCAGCAGTGATGACGATGGCACAACCAACAATCCACTACCAGCCTGGAAGTCTTCAACACAACCAATAATCCACTAACAGCCTGGAAGTCTTCAACACAACCAATAATCCACAAACAGACTGGAAGTCTTAAACACAACCAATAATCCACAAACAGCCTATAAATCTTCAACTCAAGAGGAGGAGGATGAAGGAGGGAAAAGAGAGAAAGGAGGAAAGTGGAAAGAGACGGAGGCGAAAGAAAGAGGGCCAGAGAGTGCGAAGATGGAAGGGGGTTGGGGGTTGGGGGTGGTGACTGCCTCGACCACACAAATTAAGCACGGCCTTATGTGTAGGCCTTCATTGCAGGGTTCACAGCAGCTGGAGAAACCACATCTCCTCCCATGGACTCCAGCCAGGGCCGTGGCCAGACCCGAATAAGCATCATCTTTTCTACAAAACACCAGAAGAAAAAGCGAAGCAGCAGTAGAAAGAGACTGCATGGGGGATCGGGCTCCGGGCTGAGGACGGAAACCGCACAGGGATCACGGTACACACGCTGGAGCGAGCATCGCTAGTTCTGTGTTTCAGTTTCTTTCTCCCTCTCCCTCCTTCACATTCCCCCCCCCCCACACCCCCCGACTCCTTGCGGAAACCGTTATGTAGAGCTGCTAGCCATCTGAGCCAGTCAGAGCTTCCTGTCTGCAGTACTTTTGCCATCCATGGAACCCAGCCTGCCAGCCTCAACTCACCGGTGACCCAGTGGGCCCACGGACAGGCTACAACTACTCTACAGCAGCAGAACTCCACAGAGAGGTTCCCCCCTTTCCTCAGTAATATAGTGCCTCCGGAATTCATTCTTCCTCCTAAGTCACCAAGCACAGCTAGCGTTACATTTGGCAAGAGAAGCGCTGTCACTGGTCAGCTGAGTAAGCACACCTGAGGATTGGACCTGAGGATTGGCCTCAGGTGTAGATGTGATGTACTGAGGCAGCTGCCTCCGCTACCATGATGAATGGGAGTGGAAATGAGACTGGGACTATGAGAGCTCCCCACGTTACCAGGCATAATAATTAGGGCCAGGAGTTGTCCCTCACTACGTGATCAGACCAAGAGCAAAACTCTGAAACCAAATAGAGAGGGGAAAAGAAACGGCTCTCACTCTAACGCTGACGCTTCCTGCTGAGACTTCCTGCTGACCCTGGTTACGCGACGCGGGTATTTGGGCTGTGGTGGTTGCGATGGCAGTTCCGGCCGGACCGGTTGGGTCTGGTTTTTCTCGCGTGGGAGGAGTACAACTTGGCTCTGTCCCGCTCTGCTCTACTGTCCTCATTGGTTTCTCTGAACAATAGATACATGTAACGGCTGGCCGGGTGACCTGTCATTCACAACATAATTACACACTGTCTTCTGTTCATCCTCGGACCACTGCTATATATACTGGTTCACTGTGCGTACATGAATGTGTGCGCGATGATTCGTTTGGCTCAGGGTCTTTCATACTTTCCTATGCTTTTGTCTCCTGACGTTTCCCTCAGTTTGGCAGTGTGTGTTTATGGTGCTGCTGGCCAGCGTAGAAGAAAGAGGCCAGCCGTGTTCTGCTGCCGGTTTTTCAACCCAGGAGAGAAGAGAAGAGACTGTCTCTCTGCGCTTTTCCCCTGATGACAGATACTTATTCTGGGGAGGTTTCTGTCCCATGGAGGGTAGACACACACACACTGAACTCACACACACACTATAGTGGAGTGTGAAGGTGTTTGCTGTAGAGTAACCCAGATCAGAGGCTGTGTGTAGGGCACAGCGAGGGTCTGACCACCTACAGTGCACGGCAGGAGCCCGGCAGCCATCACAGATGCTACGCATTTGGTGGGACCTTTGGAACAAAGCAGTTGTCATAGGAAATAAATGCAATTAACAATATGCTTTGGTTTCTGTCATATCCCCTTCTTTTAACTGTGTGTGGGTGCGTGTGTGTGTGCGAGATTGTGGTTACGTTTTGTTTTGTAGGACTTTTGTAGACGTGTGACACTTTGTTTCCATATCTATGGTCATGAAGTTGTTTGGATTGTACTCGTCAGACGTAGGTCCTTAAGGCTTTTGAGTGCAACATTTAGGGCTGCTGAGGGCGTTTCATCACGTTCAAGGTCACGCAGGAGCCGAGTTGGGAGGAAGTGGCCCTTGCTACGCTTGCGGCATGACATCCGTGACATAGGCATGACATGTGTCTTTGTATGACACCACACCATGTGAGGGGACTTTTTTTTCTATCGGGATAAGCAGGGCATTTCATTGGACGTCACTAGCGCTCCAAGTGTGACCGTCAAAACAGAAACTCTGCCATTTCCCTACTCGGTTCTTGGGTGCAACACGATCATTTCTCTCCGGTATAGAAGGGAGGTGGAGTGGGAGGAACATCTGCAAAGGGCCCTGATTATATCTGAAGATGTGGAGAGGGAAGATGAAGGGGGGGAAATAAAGAAGCAAGATGAAGGAGCAGAAAAAGTTTCTGACTGTGAAATGACTGCCAGATTTCTATTTGCGCCTCTTGAAAGCCCCATGTCTCTGCTGCTGGGATGTGGGAGGAGAGTGCTGGCAAATCAAAGCCCGTTGGATACAGATCTCTGGAAGCCCCAGCTAGTAAACAGCACCATAAAAGTGGCTTGCGGGGTGGAGCGTCAAACAAAAACTTGAACGTCTGCCCACCTCCAGTAAAGCCACGGCTTCTGCAGGCGCCTCCGTCAGCGCTGTGAGTGGCGGCTCCTGCTCCACTGGCGGGAGGGCACAGATCACCAGTGACAGAAGGGCTTTCAATCCTGCCAGCCCTTATCTTTCAATCCTGTCATTTGTTCTCTTTCTTCCGGCAACCTCACCCCCCCCACACACACACAGTTCAGTGTGGGCTAGTGTGAGGCCTATTGTGAGGTGCGTAGTCCTGGTGGGCCATGTACAGGCCTCGTCTGTCCCGTGCGTCTCTGGGACACACTTCCACACACAGGCCCCACAGCTCTGAGTCAGCTCTGTCTCTGTGGCCGCTTTATTTTGACACTTTGCCGGTGCCAAAGATCGTTGCACAGTGTGTGTTTTTTTCTCATTCAGGGATGTAAGTGTTTGTGACATTGTGGCTAGAGGGGGCGGAGGTGTTGAGGCCAAACTATTTCATTTTAAACAGCTCAAACCCAGTAGCATTCCAATATACCATGGAGTGGGGGGGGAACGCTGCCTGCGTGCTGCCCGTTGAAGGAGCTTCATGCTGTGTGGCATTTATGTGTTGTTGCCAGTTACCCGCCTCGCCCTCCCCTGGGGTCGTGGTAAACATCCATTTCGTTCGGGGAACTTCGGTCAAAACGGTTAACCCTTTTACACCCACACAAAAAAATTGACAAATTGTTTGGAACAGGTTCATCACAAAACAAATCGAGGGTGGGGATGTCGTAGCTCTATTGTAAGCTAGCTATAAACCTTTTGGATCACCGTGGTCACACACTGAGAACATCAGTCATCAGTCGACAAAGCATGAAAAGGGTCCCCGGTTCTGAAGAACAACAGATATTGTGAACCACATACATTACAGACATGAACCAGATCCACACTATCCTGGTGTGAGCCTCATCACTCAGCTCTCCAAATGTACTGAGCAGGCAAAACCCTCTCCTGACAAAAAGCAGTCTGTCCGTGTGTCTGTCAACAGACAAAACACTGCCCTCTAGTGGTGTCTTGTGGCGGGCCCCTGCGGCGCACAGCAAAGTCGTCATCGTGCTTGGGGACCAGCACTTTCTCCTGATCATGAGAGCAACTTGGAAAACCTATGGGCCCTAGTCACGTGGCCCCTGGGGCTTTGGATGAAAGGGTCACAGTGTTTTCAAAGTAAACTATTTCTGCCCAAACGGAGACTGTTTATCAGTAGTAAGCATTAAACCCTCCCTGAAAGCAATTGATGTGGTTTTACAACCGTGAGCACAGGAAATGTGAAACTAAGTAACTATATGTGTAGTGATTACTAACTTTCTATCATGATGTCATATAAATGTAGATATTCTGTCTGATAATTCATAATTCATATGAGAGTAACATGTGGAATGAAGTTACTCAAGCATATTTAGTTTTCCAACAGCAAGAAACACATCGATACAGTTTCACATTTATTTTTCTTAAATTAAAATATGAACACATCTAACTACAAATTTACAGTAAGTCTTTCTCCCTCTCTCCATCTCTCCCTCTCTCCCTCTCTCCCTCTCTCTCTCTCTCTCTCTCTTCATTTCTCTGTGCTCTTGTTAATAGTTTAACAACCCTCTTCACAGTTGGCCTCGTTAACAGCCCCTCAGAACAAATTAGTAGGCGTTACAAGGTCAGAGGTCAACTGCGGCTGCCAGGTAATGTCGCACCAATAACACGCCACATGCAGACTTTATTTATTGAACTTTATTAAAATTAAAATTGGACTTTTAAAAGTTCATTACTTTTAATAGTGTCCCAATATCAGTCAAACACTGTATGACCACAGTGAGTCACATTTCAACCTCGTCACCCCGAAGCCTCTCCGCCGCTGACTGAACTCACAGCTTTTATGACAGACATGCTACGTGTTTTTGTTCTGTCCTGGAGGGCCAGATAAATTGGCCGTCCGTAGAAAGAGTTTTGCTGAATGCAGCAGCATTGGGGAAATTTACGGTGATTATTCAGCTGGTTAACCTCTCTGCAGACAGAGAGAGAGAGAGAGAGAGAGAGAGAGAAAGAGACGAAGGGCTTGGGGAGGCAGCAGAGAGACGAATGGAGGGAGGGATGGAAGAAGGCAACTGAGGAATGGGGAGGGCGGGGGGGCTGGGGGGGATTGAGTCTCAAGGCTGGCTTTCACACGTTGAGAGGATACTCTGATCCTAATCCAATGCCACAGCACAGCCTTCTGATTTACACCTGTGTGCATTTAGGCCGTGTCTGTCGGCGGGGGGACAGAGGGAGGCAGGGGTCTGGCTGTTGTCAGCCGGGTGCTGCCTCCCATGCAGGGCAGGTGGTTTGTCAATTGGGGGATTATTAACGCGCCATGAAAAACAATGAATAGCTGGACAACTAAATTAAATGGAGTAATATCACGTCAAGTTATGACTGTTTTTATTCATGAATACAGTGTAAGAATAATAGTGAAATATATATATACATATATATATATGTATATATATATATATATATAAAGATATGTATGTATATACTGTCAATTCACTTTAATATTTATTTATATATATATATTTATGTTAGAAATTTAAGAATGTAAAAAGTGTGTAAGAGAAAGCAGAAATCGCCAAAAGTTGTCCTATAATATCCAAAAGTTATCTTGGGCACAAATACACTTGTTTATTTTTGTTGGGACTTTGTGATTTCTCAGGCATGAGTGTCAAAATAGAAATTAAAAAATTAAACCGTATTGACAGTTAATTATTGATGGCATCACCTCCAGTCCAGCGGTTCCTCTAGGGGTGGGGAGAGAGGCGGGGCTACAGAGAGCCTCTCCCTGCATTAGGAGTTGGTTGAGGTTAGAGACTCTAGCCACGATGCCCACCCATTTGTTTTTAGCTTTGTGATTGATTATCGCAGGAAGTTCGTAAAAGAAGATATCCCCCTTCCAAACTGTATCATCTTGGGCTGTGATGGCCGACTGCTGAGTGGACCTAAGTGCTTCTTCAACCACAGCTAAGTATATTCTGTGGACCTGAGGACACTCAAGCCGCTGGGAGGATGTGTAACGAGTAGTGGGTTGAGGGAGTGTGTTGTGTGTGTGTGTGCGTGCGTGTCAGAGATGGGCAGAGTATGGGGTAGACAGGCAGGTTAGCCACATGGCTTTCTGAGCCTGTAAGCTGCTCCCACTAATATAACCAACAGTGGTGTGTATGGGGTGACGATGGCTTCCCGAGGGCTCCCCACATCCAAAATGTTTCATTTGTACACCCATAATTATTCCTGGGTACTTCTAAACCCAAACGACCACTGACTGTCAAGCTCCTGGCACGGGGGAACTCTGTTTATGGGGCTGTTGACCAGTAAAATGCTGTCCCAAATGTGCATTTTGACTGTGTGCTTACTCCAAACAACACACACCGCGCTGACGGATCCACAAGCGCCGCCGTTTGAAAGAAGAACGGGAATATTACTTTCAATAGGTGAGAATGTGTTGGATCTGTTACCTGTTGAATCCGTGCAGCAAACTGAACCAGCCAGGCCACTCAGCCAGGCCACTCAGCCAGGCCACTCAGCCAGGCCACTCAGCCAGGCCACTCAGCCAGGCCACTCAGCCAGGCCACTCAGCCAGGCCACACAGCCAGGCCATACAGCCAGGCCATACAGCCAGGCCACACAGCGAGGCCACATAGCCAGGCCATACAGCCAGGCCATACAGCCAGGCCACACAGCGAGGCCACATAGCCAGGCCATACAGCCCGGCCATACAGCCAGGCCTCACAGCGAGGGCACACAGCGAGGCCACATAGCCAGGCCATACAGCCAGGCCATACAGCCAGGCCATACAGCCAAGGCCATACAGCCAGGCCATACAGCCAGGCCATACAGCCAGGCCATACAGCCAGGGCATACAGCCAGGCTACACAGCCAGGCCATACAGCCAGGGCATACAGCCAGGCCATACAGCAGGCTGACACAGAGAGGTAAACAGTGAGAGAACCAGTAATTGAACTAGAGTAACAAAGTCTCCAGTATGGGGATAGGGGGCCATAAAAGACTCCTAGCGCTCTTAGCTCCCCCCGGCTATAATCAATACGGCTTAATAACCTATAATCGCATCTTGGCACGTCAGAAGTGATGGTGACTGATAGGTTCTGGCTGGGTGGGTGAGCGGCGCTGGTCCTAATGCACTGCTGTCGGTGAGCGACTGTTTATTACTCAATAAGGAACTCTGGAATCAGCATGATCAATAATGGATGGGACTTTAACTGGTCGGCACTGGAGACAGAGAAATGACTTGGAGACAAGGCCTAAGAAGTCTTTCGCCGTCAAGTGGCTGTAAAGTGGGAAGTTTTCGAAATGTGCATTTAAATCAAACACAATTATTGGTTCGGGAAACATGAACTTACTTTACATGGACTTACTTCACAGATCAGAATCAAGCAGACTGTCATAATTAAAATTGCTGGTCATAATTCCAATTAATGCAATAATCCCATGTTTATATGAGATTTTATTAAATAGGATTTATTACACTCAATATTCCAAAGCACGGTTGGCAGGGTAGACTGATGCTGTTCCAGCATGGTTAATATGATTTACCATCACACTGCTTAGTAGTCTATAACATGTTGCTATTAGGGTGTAAATCAACGACTTGTCTACGGCCTCCAGCCCTTTGGAACAATGCAACAATTTTTCAGTTTTAATGAATCAATGTTTTAAGATGGATTAACTGTACACGGATGTTTGATTGGGACTTCCTAAAGGTAAGCAAAATCATCAATGGTTTTTAAATATTGCCTGGAAATCAAATCTGGTGTATTTACTAGGACATGCTTTCTAATGGTATAATGTTTTATGAGGCAAAAGGATCGTTTGCATAATAAGGCCTACTGTGTAATTTTAATATCTATGGGCAGGCCTGAACAAGACTGACATGTTTTTAATTTATTTTTATTTACATTAGTGTCTATTTGCCCAAACCTGCATTAATTTCCTCACAAATCACAATATGTTCACTTACTTTATGTCATTACCTAATATTCTGCAAATGTATAAAAACATTGAATGTAATAATAATCTTTATAATAATGTCTGAAAGGTTTCATGTCATTCCAGGTGGTGAATATGAACAGATTTTTAGATTTAATTTAGCTAAAATACTGTCAGCTCCACTATAACAAGCACATGGTTTAAATATTTATGTTCTTGTAACATATTCAAAGATCTATATGTAGAGCAGTTCTGTATAATTTATCTCATTGGACTGAGATGGCCTTGCTTCTCAATAGAAGGTTATTTCACACAGTTAAAGCACTTTGATTTTGAGCCGTGAATGGTTCTTTTCAATGAATGCATTCACACATGCTTTCAAATACCAAGGACGACAGATATAAAAGGAACTTTTTAGGCACTCTGAAAATATTTTCTGTAGTAGAAATAACCGTGCACTTTTAAAATGACAAAAAAAAATAGAGAAATGGGAGGGTGACGGGCCGTATATCTGGTTGAAATCTCATTTGTGGAAGACATTTAAAAAAAATATGTCAGCCACAATTTAAAACCAAAGAATGTGCTATCCTCCCCGTTTTCTCATCAGACGTCCCTCTGTTTCCCCCTCGCCACCAGAGTAGAGGAGGGCGGTCTGGGGGTCTGATTGACTCTAAAAGCGGCTGAGGTTTCCACAGGTCCTGTTTGGGTACTGAGACCATCCTGTGCTCGGCCTGAGACAGAGAGAAACGCCCCAACGTCCGGGTGTCTCCGGCAAAATATTTGTTCCTGTGGGGGAGGGGGAGGTGTGTGTGTGTGCGGGCGTGCACGCGTGTGTGTGTACATGGGGAGTCAAAATGGCCAGAGGGTTACTGGCGCTACCTGTGTGGGCACTGCCCAGGTTGTTCGCCACCGTCCGCCACAGCACACACACCCTCTTCCGACCTCCTCGGGGGGCCAGTGTCTGGCCGGTCCATCCGCACACCCTGGAGCAGGACCACCCAGGAGGCCGGAGAGCCGTGAGAAGGCCACTCTATGCTCCCAGACAGCCCAATACAACCACAGTGGCGCCCCCCTAACACCCATGTAGCCACTACCCACAATCCCTCTGTGTGTAGGTGTGTGTGTGTGTGCGTGTAATAGTGTCCATGTGGGTTTTTCCTGTAAGTAACAGTGTCTGTGTATGTCAAAAGGGAGTGACTCTTCTCTTTCAACTGCCAGTCCACCATTCCAACCAACCAACCCCCCAACCTCACAACCCCTAACCCTCCCCAGGCCCAGCCATAATGAGCTGTAGCCGGGTAAAAAGAACCACGGTCCCATCCCATGTTTCATCATCAGAAGGCCCGGAGAGGCTCTCCTGAACACTGCCTTCCCCTGCTGTATGCCGCCTCTTGGCAACCACTCTCCCCTCGGGGCGCCAGGTGACGGCGGGAGCGTTTCACTCGAAGACGCGGGGATACACGTTTTTTTCTTCCCCTCTTTAATAAATGCCTCATTTGCAAGTCTTTACGTATTTACTTGATGTTCTAATTTGTAGCAGATGTTACCTCGCGTAGTTAAATTGTTCAATATTCCTCCAATAATGCGCCATTAGCTGCACTATTATATCGTCGTACAATTTTCTTTGTAGTATTGAAAAACCACCAGTAAATAGTCTATCTGCTGTGCCGTCTAAGTTCATTGGTGCTCATTCAGCATGTATCCATTACTGCCCCAACCTCCTCACTCTCTCTCTCTCTCCCTCCCACTCTCTCTCTTTCTCTCTGTTTCCAGCTCTTTCTCATTCCCTCTCTCCCGTCTCCGGGATTGGTCAGAGTGGTGACATTTATCCGGTGTGTCTGTGGCTGTGCTAGTTGGTTACGGGCTGGGTTGGGGGCGAGCCGTGTGACCGCCTGGGTCCTCTCTGCGGGCCACCACCCAACCATGATGAAAATTGCAGGGGACAAATTAGCCACACATGTTGAATAATGGTTACAACAATTGATTGGCCACAGACGGCAGGTCTTTCGTTGGTGTGCGAACGTACGGGCGTGCATTCTTGCCTGGGCGTGTGCGCTCACAAGTTTGTGTGTCCACTTTTTTCCGCTTTCGCCGTGCCAGCCCGCCCTTGCCTGGAAAGGTCGTGTGTACCGTCGCAAGCATTGATTCTCTGTCAATGCGGAAGGTGTCGGTTGGTTTTGATGCCATGGCCAAAGTGGTTCCTGTACCCAAGGTAACATTCCGTAGAACAGGAAAACTAGAACAACAGCTCTGCAGGAACATGACTCATTCCTTGTGATGACTTTCCAACAGAGCCTCCTGCAGTGCCAAAGACGACATGGAAATGATTTTCCGCTTTGATATGCACACCAGAGGTGGTGAGATTTATTGCTGTGACTCACTCAATTTTCATAAAAAAGATACAGACGAGCAAGAAGCCAAGAGATGAATTCCTCTATGAGTAACACTAAGATGAGTTTCTCTATGAGTATTACTGAGATTAAAAAATCTGGGGTGTTGCACCCACTCTAAAATACCCTCATTAGTTAAGTCATGTATTGACACAGAAGGAGGGTTGATCTTATGTACGAGTTGAGAGAGGTTGTAATAAAGAAGAGTTACAGACTCAGAGATTGTGAGAGAAAGAAAAAATGGACAACCAACTGCACAAAACGCCTATGAGAGACAGCCTTCTCCAGGATGATGAAACGGCCAATGCTGAGCCATCCATTCAGGGCACCTCCTATTTGTTTTTCTTTCCCGGCGTCTGATTGGCTACCGGAGGCGTGCAGCAAGTGAGCTGCTAGCTTCCCTTCCTGGGCCGATGACAGATCTAAAGGATAGTTCGCTATCCCCCTTGTTACAAATAACTTCCCCTGACATGTTTGGGCACGCTGACAATGTTTTGAGTGAAAACAGCTTTCGGGCCTGGCCGGGATATGGGCTTTCAACCCCTGGGGTGGGCTACTTCTTCAATTGCTGTTTTATCCCTCAGAAGAGAGACAGAGTGAGGGAGAGAGGGCCTGAGCGGGCCTGGATTAAGGACTTTAGCTGTCTCTGTGTCAGAGAAGCACCCGAAATAAAAACGGCTGGACTGTTTGTGTTTGGCTTCGAGAAGAAGGCTACCAAAATGTGTTCCTTGCCCCCAAACACACATACACACACACATACACACACACATACGCACACACATACACACACTGTCAGGGGAGGGGAAGGTGCGGGGTGTGAGGTGTGCCATTGTTGCCTCGGACAGGTCGGAACGCACTTTTCAGATTCCTGGCGGTTGAGGCTTGAGTTGTGTATTTGTGAGCTGTTTCAGCTTAATGCATGTGCCTGTTGTAGTGGACTGACACGAGCTATTTCCACTGTATGCCCCCCTCGGTCAGAAAGCATAAACCAACTCATTTGTAACTTCTGTATAATGTTCTCTCCCTGACTCTCCATCTATCTTCATCTTCCCCTCCCTCTTTCTTCCTCCTCTCTCCCGATGGTCCCGAGGGGGGAGTCCCTATGATCTGTCCAGTTGCTACTGGAGTGTTCCTCGCAAACGCCTAATCAGAGGAGATGGTGAAATCAATGACTGGGACCGTAGCAGGAATCTGAAATGAATATCCCGCTTGGATCAATGCGTTCCTGTTTGAGATGAGGAGCTTGGCTTCGACCTTCCTCAGGACAACACTCTCAATCTGCATGTATTAGGTCACTTTTGGGAAATACGGTGAGAGAGGGAGGGGCAGCCGGAGGTGTTAGCAAGAAACAGAGGTGTCTGTGAGTGACACAGTCAACGACCACAAGGCACTCGAAATGGAGTACTGAAAAGCGAACTGATACTTTCAATCACATGCTGTACACCGTTGTGAAGCCTTGAATGGATGTCCCCCCTCTGCGGTCACACTTCCACCAGGTTAAGAAGAAGAAGAAGAATCTGAGAGGGGCTGACTGGAGAGAGGAACAAAGACACAGAGGTTGGAGAAGACCACTGCTAGATGATTGAAACTGGCTTCTGACGAAGAGAGGAGATGAGGGGAAGAGAGGAGATGAGGGGAAGAGAGGAGATGAGGGGAAGAGAGAAGATGAGGGGAAGAGAGGAGCACAGGCAGTTGGCCCGGAGACATAGGGAGACGAAAGGACTTGGGGGTGGCGTGAAAAGTCAGGAGGTGAGAAGTCTTGGAGGAGGAGGAGGCATGTGTTGTCACCATCACTGTCCCAGATACTCCTGACCACCTCCGTCATGGCCCGCTGACGTCACCGTCGCTGAAGATGTTAACCTCTGGAAAACATCTCCAGCTGGACCGGTGCTGTGTCCGTGGCCGGGCTGAGCCCTATGGGGGCAGCCTACAGATGAGGTGCCGGGGAGCGATGGAGCTCTTTGTCCCTGGACCAGAACGAGTCTGGAATCTGAGAGCTTTGGCGAGATCACTGTCACGAGAAACCCGGGGGGGAAGGGGGGGGGGGAGGGGTAACATGACCAGGGTATAACACACACACTGTAGGGCCTTTATCTGAATGGCAGAACTGACAGCAGGCTTCAGTAGCCGAGTATTGATCCAGTATAATGGGCATAAGGAGACAGTTACTCTACAAAGGCAGAGGGAACATGGTGTTTTCCCCTGATGCACAATGGCCGCCTAACTGGGAGGCAGCATTACAGCATTACATGACAAAGCCACTCTGTCACCTCGGCACGAGTCGAGCAGCACTGACTTGGCTGGAGCTCGCGTTATTTCTTTATCAGGACCGGAGACGGGCTGAGAGCGTTCCCAGAATCTGTCGAGCTCCGGCAGGCTCAGCGGCCCATCCATCACCAGAGCACCATGGGCTGTTCATTTGAGTCAGGAGTCAGACATCAGACCCCGGGCCCATTAAGTTTTCACATTCGTGTCCCAGCGCCTGTCACTTGCCACTCATTGACACAACGACGGCCTCTCACCCTCTCACCCTCTCACCCTCTCTCACTCACGTTCTCTTTCCTCACTCCATCTTGGTGGAGTGAACTCGTTTTTTGAAATGGTGGCGGGATCTGGGGGTCAGGACGGCAAATCAAACCCAGGTTTCTGCTATCACCCGGACAAACGGAGAGGGAATGAACATAACTTTCAAGATGACGCTATGTGTGTCCCTGCTTTCATTCTCTTCCAGACAGCACCATGTAAACACATTTCCATCCACGATGGTCCATTCATGGAGAATATTACTACCTTACTACGATGATGCCAATTAAAATCAAACCTGTCACATTGAATAGCTTATTATCATATGATGTTATATAGGTTGAGGCATTCTCCATCGCTACAATGTGAGAAAACCAGTGTGTGCCACATTACACAGTTATGGGGGGAAAGCTTCAGAGTTAGTCCTAAACCACAGCAGGTTGCTGCTATTACCGTATTTCTCCAAAACCATGGTGTGCAGTGTGTCACTTTGGAAGACTCGTTGAGGGGCTAATGTTGCTGAAAATCTGTTCTAAATCTAGAGATCTGTTGGCCTGACATTTTTTCCCTGCAGTCTTTCAAGGCCAGTTGACAACAAGATTTTTACTTTATAAGTAAAGTGTCATTTACAAATAAATGACGGAGGCCATTCGTCTGTTCTAGTGCTTCTTGACCTTAGTGCCTTGACCTTGACACCATTGATCATGACTGACCTTTCTACACTGCTAGTTTACATTAATATGTATATATTTTGTTAGAAAATGTATTTATTTATTTGTGTATTTTTTGCTTTCTATTTTATTTCATGCTAATGTGCAGATGACTCGTGCCATGTTAAGTCAAGTTAAGAATTTCTCGGCTCAGAATGACACTTTTATTTTGTACATTTGACAACAAAAAAGCCTTTGGCTATGCAAACATGTTCTCCACAAAGATAACAGTTCATATGTGTGGATATTTTGACATTCAACTTATCAAAATGGTTTATGACTTGGTGTTCCTATGTTTCTGACATAAGGGAGTGGATGACACAAATTGTTTTAATGAAATGGTCATGTTTGTTCCCAAGAAACGTGGAGCTCTGTGGTCAGATCAAACAAGGAAACACAACGGTTGTTTTGTCAAAAAACTGTCCGGGACCCTAACATACTAAACAAGTTCTTCAAAACAATGGGTGCATTATTGTCCCGGACAAACAAATTGAGGAAGGACAAAAGAACACATTGATACATTGACTCTACAACTATATCATACCTTTCCTCCGTTTCATAGGACATCCAATAAGCAAGGAAGAAGGGGTTGTGGAACACTATGCATACTTCCTTCACGTTGCCTCTGTCAACTCCATAAAAATAAAGCAATAAAGGAAAGGTATTTATCTCAACTGGTCTGTATATGCATACTATCTGTTTGCCTCTATCTCTTAATGTATATTTTTCATTGCCTCTCTACCTTCTCCTTGTCAAGATGTTTACATAACGAACATATTGAATTTGTTATTGAAGCCAAGTCTAATTTCCCTCCTCTCTGAGTAAATAAAAGGATAGCCCTTTTATTAAAACATATTTTTAAAATTAGATGATAATTAAACCAATTAGGAGTTGTTTATGGGCCTGGGCTTGGTTTCTGGCCACTTTGAGCATGCCATTGAACAATGTGGATCTTGTCTAGAATTTTGAAGCCGTCTGGCTGTTTGGAAGGTCCTGTTAACCAAGACTTTTAAAGCTATCAGCATTTTAAAGCTATGTCATATGCCCTGCATTCCAACCCAATACCGAGGGGGACATAATCAAATTTAGCAGGAAAAACACACATTCTATTTCATATTTTGTCATCTATACTCGCCTCATAAATAGACACAGAATTCATTTTCTCTTCCTTCTTTTTAGCTTCACTTCTGAAATGTTCCACCCTCTGAGCATCACCAAAATGAGTAGGTCATATGCATGGTCGTATAGAGCTCTAGACCTCTGGCCATGGAGAGGTTTAGTTTATGCACATGTATAAACCTGAAATTCCATCAGCCCATGGGACAATAGAGGTGGAATAAAACTAGACTCCATTATTAGGACTATTAACTTTTTATTCTGTGCATCTTCAATTGTCTGTATTAAGGTTTATAAATTTATTCCCAAAATCATAGTAATCTGTAGAAAGTAAATTGCTGTGAAAATACGGTAATGGTTTCTTTTTGTACCTTGCCATGTGTCTGTCATGGGTTTGTTGATGTTTTGACAGTTTCCTGAAGGTGAATAAACAAATTAAAAGAATTCTCAGGCCCAGCTGCCACTCTCAATTATCGACTAAATACATAGTCCAGCTGCATCAATTGTGACACCATGCGAAAACTGGGCAAATTACAATTATGCCCCAAAACAACAACATTTTAAATGGACCGAATATGAACGACAATCTGAAATGTTGCTTGACCGGCATCTCAAGTCCTCACTAGTAAACATACACCATTCCAGCCCTATTAGCCAAGGTCATTTCAGACTATGCTTTCACACGGTGAAAACGCTCTCTCATGTTAATGGCCTTCTATTCACACTTGAGACTGAACATAACAAATAAAAGCACTTATCACGAACAATATGATTCATTACATCCGAGAGACAATGGTTTAATAAAAGAAAATTACCCTGCCATAAAATGTTTTATGAGTGGCTGGGAACATCCTTGTTTGATAAACAACAGACTAGACAATATCTACATTCTGCCACCATAAATAGTTTAATAAGGAATACTCAGGTGTGGTTTCGAGGTAAGTTACGCTGAACATATTCATCTTGTTTTTCCACATTAATCAGGGTCGGTTCACCTGAGACAACAGGTTCAGTGGCCATACTTTCTCAGATGTTGCATAAATAGAGCAGAAGTCATTATTTGTTGTAGATCACTGGTTCTCAACTTCAAGTAGTAGATTTAGATCAGGGACCCCAGGTAACGGATGACCCTTTAATATTGAATGACCCTTTAGCAGTACTCCTTGTCCCCAGACACACAGTCGATGCCCACCAGGCAATGTGGGTAGGTGCAATTTTTGCCCCTCCAATTTGTTTTCAGTTTAGTCATGTGACCGTGTGCGCTGAGCAGAGGGGGATATAAAGCAGCGTGAAGCACAATTCGGAGTCACAAACAAATGAAGCCACGGGCTATTTCATGCCAATGTGAGACGAATTTCGCATGGCTGCGGTGGGCCATAGCCAATCAGAAAAGACAATCTTTCCTATAGCAAAATGGACAAAGAAATGAATCATTCGTAACAGTGGTGGGGAATGCTACTCATTCCCCACCACATTCCATTATGTATTATTAAGCTGTCTTCCTCAAATACGCAAACATTAGCTACATAGCCAGCTCCAACTACACTAGTAGTAGCAACAGCAGCTGCTATATCTCTTTTAGAGGGATTTAGATTATTTTTTATTATCGGGTATCCTAACTGCGTGGATTGATATTTCACTACTACTACTACTCGTATTATGTAGCTGTACTAGCTAAATATCTACAGGAGCTCGTAAATGTGAACTCCCAAGCACTGATAAACACAACAAATAGCGGCTAGCGATGAGCGAATCATGTGAAGAGTCTAAAAGCTGGACACCCACCCTCAGGGTTGAGAATGCATCTTAAAGGCATGTTTGTTCTATAGCTGGGATATTGACCCTACAAGTTCTGGATCTTGCTGCTTTTCTTGTCAGACTGATCATTAGACCAACCAGTTGCTTCATGTTTTATCCAAGCCTTGATTACAGGGGAACAATAACAAAAGGCAGTGGCCTCTAAGACTACAATGAGTTCTACAACATACAACATGTTCTGTCTTCCGTGAATAGGAAATGGTGTTTTTTAGTTGTGAAGTCAAACTCTTTAGCCTGCAAACACAGTAAATATAGAAGTTGATTTGTTTGGGAGGATCCTTCTCCCTTGTTTTATACTTTTGGTTAACCATTGTCATACATCAGGTTCATTGTTCTAGGTCACAGCTCAAACCAGTTCTGAAATAAGTGGTTCATGTGAAATGTGTGCGGCGAGCTGGATTGGTTGGCTCCAGTCAGATGGCATTAGCTTAAACAGCTCCACTACAGCTTGGGGGTATTTTTAACTGTCTACTATAAATGCCCCATTCAGGTCAGTATCCCCCCACCATCCTAGTAACCTCAGCCAGTATGTCTTCACTTCTGAGTACACAGGAGGGCCACAGTCAGGCCTGCCAGCTGTTTACACACGTATACACACTGCACACACACACACACTGCACACACACAAATCTATATACAGTCATTCTTCACTCACATTGACAAATATAAACACACGCATGCACTTGAACGAACACACAGGTTTCATATGATTTGGCACAGCACGGTCTGTGTTTTGGCAGATTAATGGAATGTGTTAGCATGGCACCCACGCGTTAGGCTGTCGCCCAAGCTGGCATTCCTCTCAGGAAGTATACCCACTGAACAGCAGGAAAGGAATGTAGACAAATAGCTGTCTTTAAAAAACAATACGGCTGCGATTTACGTCTCTGTCTCATATGCTCTTTGTAAATTTCCCTCTAACCCTCCTTCTCGTCTGAACCTGGGCTGATCTAAGAGATAAACACTCCTCAGTGGCAAGATCTGAGGAAATGTTGTTTATTGCGTGGCTTCACAGGAAAATTAATTACAGTGAAGAGACTCTCTCTCATTTTCTTAGGTAATACATTTCTCCCACGCAGATGCCATCAACAAAAACATGTAGTTTTTTAGGCCAAACCTGTATATAATCGTTCACAAATGTAATTCTGGCGAAATATGTTCTTGGATTGTTTCTTTGTGTGAAATGAATACAAGTGTGAAATGCCCTGTTAGAAACAATATAAACTGTGTACAGCTTTGATGTTGAGCCAGTTTTGTCATGAATTTGCATTGAAGATTTTACTTTCATAGGTAAACTTCAAATAAACCTTTTCCTTTCATGTGGGTGATTTAACCACCCCCTGCTTTTACAAAACAACACTGATTGGGTCAGGGTGTTGGTGCATCCTTCGTGGGATAAGATATAATTATCATTGTCTTATTAAAATATGAGCCCATCACATCGAAAGGTTATGCTCAAGATTCTCCTAGAATACATGTAGTGAGAAAAAAACGTACTTGTGGATTTTTTTGTGTCTTGAAATTAACTCTGTTTGATTTATAGCATTCTCTGTCAGAGTCGGTTAGTAGTTTGTACTAGTTATTGCCGCAGTAAAGAAAGTTTGAGTTGTTAGTTATTGCATATGAACGGTGAGAGAGTGATCTATTTTGGCAGCTTCTATCACAATCAGGCTGTACACAAGGGCTGTATGAACAAACAACACTTTTTCTACAGTAGATTCATAAAAATGCAACATTCTTGGATTTAGCTTTCTGTGCCTGGGTCAAATTTTTTCTGCTGCCTGAATGAAGATTCTTCAATAAACTCTGCCAGAGGATTTCTTGTGATCAAAAAGCAATCTAATCTGATCTAAAAATGAATGGAGTTATGTTTTCTAGCAATTATTGTGTTGTGCAATTTGTTGATTGCAAGATCAAGCCTAGAAGCCAGTAGATAAGGATGTCCATTTATAAAATATGAAAATCTCAATATGTATTCATCATAAAATCCAACAATCTAAGTGAAGTTTGAATAATGTTCATAGCAAGATGATGTAGCTACATATAGTTACTTTGTGTAGATATCCTCTATCATACCTCCCACACAATGTGGAATACATTTATCTTTCCTAGTAAGACATACAGTTGGGCATAAAAGTATTTAGTCAGACACCAATTGTGAAAGTTCTCCCACTGAAAAAGATGAAAGAGGCCTGTAATTTTCACCACAGGTACACTTCAACTATGTCAGACAAAATGAAAGAAAAATCCAGAAAATCAAATTGTAGGATTTGTAATGAATTTATTTACAAATTATTGTGGAAAATAAGTATTTGGTCACCTACAAACAAGCAAGATTTCTGGCTCTCACAGACCTGTAACTTTAAGAGGCTCCTCTGTTCTCCACTCGTTACCTGTATTAATGGCACCTGTTTGAACTTGTTATCAGTATAAAAGACACCTGTCCACAACCTCAAACAGTCTCACTCCAAACTTCACTGTGGCCAAGACAAAAGAGCTGTCAAAGGACACTGAAACAAAATTGTAGACCTGCACCAGGCTGGGAAGACTGAACCTGCAATAGGTAAGCAGCTTGGTGTGAAGAAATCAACTGTGGGGGCAATTATTAGGAAATGGAAGACATACAAGACCACTGATAATCTCCCTCGATCTGGGGCACCACGCAAGATCTCACCCCGGGTCAAAATGATCACAAGAACGGTGAGCAAAATCCCAGAACCACATGGGGGGAGCTAGTGAAGGACCTGCAGAGAGCTGGGACCAAAGAAACAAAGCCTACCATCAGTAACACACTACGCCGCCAGGGTCTCAAATCCTGCAGTGCCAGGGGTGTCCCCCTGCTGAAGCCAGTACATGTCCAGGCCCGTCTGAGGTTCGCTAGAGAGCATTTGGATGATCCAGAAGAAGATTGGGAGAATGTCATATGGTCAGATGAAACCAAAATTGAACTTTTTTGGTAAAAACTCAACTCGTTGTGTTTGGAGGACAAATAATGCTGAGTTGCATCCAAAGAACACCATACCTACTGTGAAGCATGGGGGTGGAAACATCATGCTTTGGGGCTGTTTTTCTGCAAAGAGACCAGGACGACTGATCCGTGTAAAGGACAGAATGAATGGGGCCATGTATCGTGAGATTTTGAGTGAAAACCTCTTTCCATCAGCTAGGGCATTGAAGATGAAACGTGGCCGGGTCTTTCAGCATGACAATGATCCCAAACACACTTTTTCAGTGGGAGAACTTGCACAATTGGTGGCTGACTAAATACTTTTTTGCCCCACTGTACATGACATAAAACCAATATATTGCACCAACATTGTTTTAGAGAATTTGCCAGTACATCCAACTGTCCTCAAAACCATAGATGCGTAACCAAGCCAGCTCATGAACACCTACAGACATTCTTACAAAACTGAACTGATGTTTTCAAAGAACTGTCTTATCATCATCAATGTGATTCCATGTAACAAATGACTGAAAAATGTTGGCATTTCCCATGTCATTGCAGTCATTAACTCAGTGGTTTGGGATCAGTGCCAGCTCTAGCCTTTTGGGGGCCCATCTCCCCTAGCGGTCGGGGGTACCCTAGCAGTCGGAGCTACCCTAGCAGTCGGAGCTACCCTAGCAGTTGGAGGTTCCCTAGCAGTCAGAAGTACCCTAGCAATCAGAAGTACCCTAGCAATCAGAAGTTCCCTAGCAGTCACAGGTTCTCTAGCAGTCAGAAGTTTACTAGCAGTCAGAGGTTCTATAGCAGTCAGAAGTACCCTAGCAGTCATAGGTTCCCTAGCAGTCATAGGTACCCTAGCAGTCAGAGGTTCCCTTGCAGTCAGAGGTTCCCTAGCAGTCAGAAGAACCCTAGCAGTCGGAGGCTCCCTAGCAGTCAGAGGTTCCCTAGCAGTCAGAAGTTCACTAGCAGTCATAGGTTCCCTAGCAGTCAGAGGTTCCCTAGCAGTCAGAAGTTCACTAGCAGTCATAGGTTCCCTAGCAGTCAGAGGTTCCCTAGCAGTCAGAAGAACCCTAGCAGTCGGAGGCTCCCTAGCAGTCAGAGGTTCCCTAGCAGTCAGAGGTTCCCTAGCAGTCAGAAGTACCCTGGCAGTCGGAGGCTCCCTAGCAGTCGGAGGCTCCCTAGCAGTCGGAGACTCCCTAGCAGTCGGAGGCTCCCTAGCAGTCGGAGGCTCCCTAGCAGTCGGAGGCTCCCTAGCAGTCAGAGGTTCCCTAGCAGTCAGAGGCTCCCTAGCAGTCAGAGGTCTCATAGCGGCCGGGGGCTCTAAGCAACCACTTATGCTGCTTATGCCTGGAGCTGGCTCTGTTTGGGGGGCTGGAGGACCGAATTCCTGATTTGACTGTACTGTAATGGGCAGTAACATCCCTCTCTGTAGTCCATCTCTGTAGACCTTTTTCCTTACCTTACTTTCCCCATCAACTCATCCCTATCCACTGGCTGTGTTCCCTTTGAATTAAAGTCAACTTGTGTCACCCCCTCCTAAATAAATCCTAACCAACTTTCTTCTTATCTGTTCCAGCACAATCTTCTAGACCCTAACCAAACCAAACGTTTCAGACCACACCTCTCTGTGTCACAAGTGCTCTCCGCACTGCCAAAGCAAACTGTCTTTCCGTTGTTCTTATCCTCCTTGGTCTGTCCACTGTCTTTGACATTGTGAACCACCAGATCCTCCTCTCTACACTCTCATAGCTGGGGTCTCAGGTTCTACCCACTCTTGGTTTGCATCCTACCTGCCAGGGCACTTTTACCCAGCTGCATGGTTTGTGTCTACGCCACACGCTCTCACTATTGGTGTACCCCAAGAATCAGTCCTTGGCCCACTCCTCTTTTCTCTTTACACAAGGTCACTTAGCACTCCCCAACTACCTGACGAGCATTCCTGGTATAAGGGGTCATTCTCTGCAGCAGCCTCCTTCTTTGAGGTTTTGGGTAATTGCCTGCTCTCTTCTGCCAGCATGAATTTTGTGCATTGAGCATCCACTTGAAGTTGTTGCAATGAAGCAGGGCTATAATCATGAATAGAGTATCATGAAATTGGGGAGAGAAACGGGAGGAAAAAGTACAATGAATGGTGTTTTTTGCACTGAATGAGCTTGGCAGACAGCTTAGTCCCCAACTAAAGTAATGATAAGTTGTGTCTTTTGGCTGTACAGTCCCTTCTGAAAGTTTTTACACACCTTCACTTTCTCTACATTTTGTTGGGTTGTAGACCTTCTCTACCATCAATCTACACACATTACCCCATAATGACTAAGTGAAAAGAATTCCCCTGTGTTGTATTGTTTGCTTGTTCAACATTGTTTTATGTCTGTACTTCCATCTGTTTATATGTCCCTGGCATCCTGCTATTATTTCCCTCTGGTAGGTTACTTATTCATACAAGCCCATTATTCTACAAAAGCATTTCTATAAAAAAAATGTGTGTTCATTCGTCCAGGTCATTGAGGAAGGGTTACACTGGGATTTCAACTGAATGCTGAAATTTGGACTTCTTTCTCAGAATTTCGAGGCGGATTGGTTTGAATGGACCATTGCGTATCGGACATGTTATTAGGAGTCCAGGGGATCTGCTTTGTCTCGGTTATTCTTCCTTGTCTATTTTAAACTGATGAATGAAGGAACGAATGAAGCTGTGGCTGACTTGGCCAGTATTTTAAGGGCTGGGTGCCCGTGGTCCATCTCATTCACAGGAACCATAGGGGTATATTTTGGGCTGAGCTGAGTCCCGGCCCACACAGAACTGCTGACAGACACAGGAGAGAGAAGGGGGTGTTTTCTATAGGAGAAAACTGTTCCTGTATATGAAGGAAAGAGGTCGACTTTAATGGATTGAAAAAGGGATGTTTGTTAGGCTTTGCCCACATGCCTTTTCAAGCTAAGATGAGTTTGATTTGTAATTCTTTATTTCTCTTTTCTTGATTTCTCAACATGAACCAAGGTTTGGATTTAACTGAAAAGTTACACTGCACATGTGATTTATACATCTGTAAGTCTAGGCCATTATAGACTGAAGAAAATATTACTTTAGTTAGTGGTAGCTGCCTCATCATCGTCTATTTTTCTTCGATCAATGAGTAAAAATACCAGAAAAAATTGTTTGTCTTAAGTCAGTGAGTGAAATGCTGTATCCATAGCATTTGTCCTTGGAGTACCAGGTTTCATCAACAAAAACATTAGCGTGGAATACAAAACTTTTTCATTAGACTCTGTGGCTCTTTAATGACACTGAACCTGGCAAAGACCCCATTCATGAGCATTCATCTTCCTCAAGGTCATGCATGTATGATGGCAGGAATGAAAAAGTATTACAAAATTCATCACTACACTCAAATGTGTCGTGTGCCTTTAAATTCTTTTGATGAGTATCACCTGTTCTTTGCCTTAATGTTTTTATTTTTACGAATCATTTAGATGAGTTGTCCCAATCATACAGTTTACCATAATATTTTTCTCCTATTGCTCACTATTTGCTGTTGTAATAGTAATTATATCAATGATGGTAATAGTAGTCTTTTCCAACTGTCCTGTTTCTATTTCAGTTGGCTCAGTGATTGGAGCGATTTGCATGTTCCATGTAACAGGGATACGCTTTCAGGGTATAATTCCTCCATTAATATTTAATAGCCATCAAAGTGTGTTTTCAAAGTATTGAGTGACGCTCCAGACTCGCAGCCCAGTCACGATAGAGCCCGTTCTGGAGCGGGGCGAGGAACATGGTGTGGTTCCAAGGAGTCATGTTATACCTCGCTCCCCGCGGCTGGCACCTGTAGCGTCTCTCCAGCAACAGTAAATCACGTGATCATTTCCCTGCGAGGAAATCCTAATCCTAGCACAGATCCACCAGGCCCGACCCGCTGCACCAACCCTGGACATGTTGAAACCCGAGGCGACAGCATTAAGGATTAGAAACGTTGGAAAGTGGTCCCCGTACGCGGCTTGTTTTGTCATCAATGCTCCATTAGTGTCACTTTATTCCACGCTGCCCCTCCTTCTTCCCTCATTGGGTTTGAGTCAATATCGGGAAAGCCGGCTAGTTTCTGCCCAAATGGTTACAATATACCTTCTTCACGCCTGAATAGCTGACAAAGGTTATTAGGCTGACCTGCGCTGTAGGAGAAAGGGCCAAACAGATAAATCACATCTCCACCAGCTACGGAATTTTGAGCCCCAGGTCTCGGTTAGAGGATTGATGTTATCAGATGGACAAACTATGTAATATTGAGACAGAGGGCTAGGGAACTGGAATAGTTTATCAGATGGAATGGATGTCCTCACATCATTCATAAAAAAAAACATACATTAAAATGTCTTCTGGTGTCTTCTTCTGGTGTCTTCTTCTGGTGTCTTCTGGAGTCTTCTGTTGTCTTCTTCTGGAGTCTTCTGGTGCCTTCTGGAGTCTTCTAGTGTCTTCTTCTGTAGTTTTCTGGTGTCTTCTTTTGTTGTCTTCTGGTGTCTTCTTCTGGGGTCTTCTGGAGTCATCTGGTATCTTCTTCTGGTGTCTTCTGGTGTCTTCTTCTGTTGTCTTCTGGTGTCTTCTTCTGTTTTTTTCTGGTGTCTTCTTCTAGTGTCTTCTGGTGTCTTCTTCTGGAGTCTTCTGGTATCTTCTTCTGGTGTCTTCTGGAGTCTTCTGGTGTCTTCTTCTGGTGTCTTCTTCTGGTGTCTTCTTCTGGTGTCTTCTTCTGGAGTCTTCTGTAGTCTTCTTCTGGTGTCTTCTTCTGGTGTCTTCTTCTGGTGTCTTCTTCTGGTGTCTTCTTGTTGTGTCTTCTTCTGGAGCCTTCTGGTGTCTTCTTCTGGTGCCCCATTGCACCCTCCTCCTCTAAAATGTGCCTGTCCATAGAGGGCAACCTCTGTGCTCGTCTTTAGACCCCTTGTTGTGCAAATGGTCATGAGCTCAGGAGAGACAGAGCCATAGTGAATGCTAGCCCGTGTCCCGTCGGCTTGGTCACGTTGGGCTGGGCTGACACTGCTGTTGTTTATGATGTGGCTGGCCCAGGTGGTCCAGCCGCAGCCACAGGCCTACCCGGCCTGGAATCCACAGATCTATAACTGACGTATAACAACATCCCAGTGCCTGTCTCCACCTCTTGTATACGGCTCTGCTGACTCTGCCGTCACCTACTGAACACAATGTCGGCATCAAAGGAAAATGTATTGTCGTTTGTGTTGATGAATAACGACTATGCTATTACCAGGTAATATGCACTCACACATAGACATCTTTGAAATTGTCTGCAAACATTTTTGCTCAGCGCAATTCATGTACACATGAAAAACACTCTTCTACGTATGCAACGCACACACACATACACACGTAGATGCATCACACACGAAGCCGAGGCAGTAACAGAACTCTATGAGGCCTAGCCCTAGAGCCTTCTCAGTATGTCAATAAATAAACCAAATAGCATTAACAATAACTTGAACTATATAATATGGGCTATAATATGATGACATTAGTATCAGTGTTTTAAGGTTTAGCCATTTATGTGAAATCCTAAGCCAGAGAGGGAGTAATTTGGACGTAGGGAAATTGATTTTGACCATCAGCACTTTCTCATTTTTCAAACAGTGCCAGTGGCAAACTAGGTTAATTTTTCTTAAGCACATTACACAGGTAGCTTCTTCTTTCCTCCACAATGATTATGTGTCTCAGTTGAAGAATTGACATTTCTTGCAAATAAGAAAATTATCATATTGCATGACTGGAAGGGGGAGATTAAGACACAGAGTGTAACCTAGAAGTATTTATTCTATTTTCCCTTTTGTGACGGGTGACGTGTAGGGATCATATTACTGCGGCTGTATTGGAGAATGACTGTCGGGGGTCATCAACAGGAAAACACAGTGAGACAGGCAACAATTCAGTAGGGACGTGGAGGCAGGAGGAAGAGGGCCCATTCATTTCAAAGGGCAGAAATACAGCAATGTGCTGTGCAAGTAGGGTATATCTGGTACCTGAGCTACATATTTATGGTATATCTGGTACCTGAGCTACATAGTCATGGTATATCTGGTACCTGAGCTTTTGTTTGACCTGTTCTCCTGCTGTCTGTAACAGACTGTAAATCACGCTTTACCTTTGGTTGGTGTCATGGCACTATCCTCAATTAGTGTACTCTTAAATTACAAGAAACGCAGAAACTCATATAAGGACTATAATTACACTCATTGAAGAGATATGATATAATGCAGACAGATAGGATTATTTCCCTTAGCAGGCTACACGTCATGGTGTCTCATGAGTACTGACGCCCAGTCACACGGCCAGTATCTCGTTCCGGGTCCTCCTCAGCCCAGCTCTGTGGCCCACCAGCCTGTCTGTGGCCCAGCCAACAGGAGACGGATTGTAGCTGGAGTCCCAGTGGTTTAAGTGGAACCACATGGAGGAATCTGATACTGACGTTACTGGACCAGAGACGGAGTTTACCTGGCCGGGCAGCCTGAGGCCCCCTAGATGGATGGTGGTCACTGCGACTGATCCTGAATCTCTCCCCATACACACACAGTCACACACTCGCACACCTACAGTACACATGCACATATCTACTCCATTCCACACCATCTCAGGGGTTTCTGTGGGCAGAGTGCCTTCCAGACTGGCTCACCCGACAAGAAGCATTTACCGTAGGCCAATCGGCACGCTAACAACACCAAAGCGACTAATGGGGGGAGAGGGAAAGCCACAGCCCACAGATATCCAGTAAAGAGTAGACCAGACCACAGTCTAAGAGATGTCCACTTCCTGCTCCATTTGATGTTACAGGTACTCCTCGCACAAACCAGGTTGTGACTTCCTCAAGTTCTCGTCCATTACTCGCCGGCTGGATGCCGTAACTTGGTCCAGGAGGAGAGCATCAGCCGCCGAAGGGATGACGGAGAGTCATTAACCCCTCGGCATCTCTGCAACGCCCCTCCAGTGCGATGCAGTGGGGCAGCAAGAGTGAGTTTTGGGGTTGGCCAACCTGTCATCTTCCATTAGGCTTTGTGAATATTTCATTGCCCCAAACCTCCCCCTCTCTCTCCTTCTGCGGCGCTGTGGCCGGAGGCCCCCTGTCGGCTCTGAGAGAGATGGATCTGCTGAGGGTCGAGCCGGCGGGAGCAGGCGAAGCCGCCTCTCTAATGTAAACCGGCCCATGTGCTTCCATTTATGGCTGCAGCCGGTCCTGAACAGGGGGTTAAGTGAAACTACCTGCTCCTCTGTGTCTGGCGATTACTTTGCTTTGTTCGCCGCGGTGCCGGATCATGAAACACTTGTGTCCGCGGCTCCCCGTCGCCCCGCTGTCCCTCAGCTCGTTACTGTCACGCCTCCGCGTGTAACCAACAGGACCCCGCGCTCCCGTGTCGCCAGGTGACAGGGGAAAGATTGTACTCGCTCACCGCCTGCCCCAACAATAACACCATAAAACAACAAGTCTCACGTCGCACCTTTTAAGACCTCTCCAAAGTCTTCAGCGACGGCCGGGCTTCTCCGCGTCAGTGACGGGCCCCGGTATTGATGAAGCTCGAGTGAGCTTGTATGAAAATAATAAATAAAGAAAAATGAGGTTTCTTTTGGAAAATAAAATGAGACATGAAAGCAGTCTTGAGCTCTGGTTCTGGTTTCCTGTCTGAATGGTTGTTAATTAATTTCCCAGACGGAGCTCGTAATCATTCATTGGTCTACTGCCTGCGATCTGCCATCCTACAGGGCAGCTACTCATGGCCGGGTTAGGCCACTGAAATACACTAATGCCAGCTGTTATTATTGCACCCCCCATATCTATCGAATGCCTACTGTTTGTATTTAACCCCCCCGTATCTAATGCCCGCTGTTTGTATTAAACCCCCCATATCTATCGAATGCCTACTGTTTGTATTTAACCCCCCGTATCTAATGCCCCCTGTTTGTATTAAACCCCCCATATCTATCTAATGTCCACTGTTTGTATTAAACCCCCCCATATTTATAATGCCCCCTGTTTGTATTAAACCCCCCTTATCTATCTAATGCCCACTGTTTGTATTAAACCCCCCCATATCTATCTAATGTCTGCTGTTATTATAACCCCCCTCGTATCTAATGCCAGTTGTTATTCCCCCCCGTATCTAATGTCCACTGTTATTATAACACCCCCCCATATCTAATGCCTGCTGTTATTATAACACCCCCCCCCATATCTTATGCCCGCTGTTATTACAGCACCCCCCGAATCTAATGCTCGCTGTTATTATAACACCCCCCCATATCTAATGCCCGCTGTTATTCCCCCGGTATCTAATGCCCGCTGTTATGATAACACCCCCCCATATCTAATGCCTGCTGTTATTATAACACCCCCCACATATCTTATGCCCGCTGTTATTACAGCACCCCCCGAATCTAATCCTCGCTGTTATTATAACACCCCCCGTATCCAATGCCGGCTATTATTATAACACCCCCCAAATCTAATGCCCGCTGTTAATATTACACCCCCCCATATCTAATGCCCGCTGTTATTCCCCCCGTATCTAATGCCCGCTGTTATTATAACACC
>JACXGK010005231.1:0-34157 GCA_016801125.1 Novumbra hubbsi | reverse complement strand
GGGACGACACATCCACCCACTCATTCAGAATGAGGACAGGGGGTGGGACGACACATCCACCCACTAACACAATGAGGACAGGGGGTGGGATGACACATCCACCCACTAACACAATGAGGACAGGGGGTGGGACGACACATCCACCCACTAACACAATGAGGACAGGGGGTGGGACGACACATCCACAGATTAACACAATGAGGACAGCGGGTAGGACGACACATCCACCCACTAACACAATGAGGACAGGGGGTGGGACGACACATCCACCCACTAACACAATGAGGACAGGGGGTAGGATGACACATCCACCCACTAACACAATGAGGACAGGGGGTAGGACGACACATCCATCCACTCATTCAGAATGAGGACAAGGGGTAGGACGGCTCTCGTCTACCCACTAACAGAATGGGGATGGGGTTGGATGACACATCCACCCACTAACAGAATGAGGATTGGGGTAGGACAACACTTATCCACCCAATAACAGAATGAGGATGGGATGACACATCCACCCACTAACAGAAGGAGGATAGGGGTAGGATGGCACACAATATATATATTTTTTAAATTGTAATAGAGATTTTTGTCATTTAGTAATTAAAACTCACTGCAAAAGAACAGTTCAAATCCATGTAACCTATCCTAGTTGGGATCTACCATATCGGCCCAGTGAAGCTATAAAGGGTAAAACAAAAAGTCTATGTCAGTATTGAGAAATCTGCCCCAATCACATTATGTTGGAGTATCAGCCTGCAGACTATGAATCTATTACAAATTGAATATCAGGATTTGGTCACATTCAAAACAAGATGGTTCCCGATTGCTGCATCTGTTTTGTCCAAATGACACAAGTGTAGATCCTGTGGTAAGCTATGTCAGAGTGGTACCTGTCAAAAGCCTCTGGGTCGTGCTTGGGGTTTGTTTTAATGTTTCAAAGATAATTAGATCGAAGATGGATTACAAAATGATGATTCAGCTGCATTCCCCCACACTTTTGGATGATGGAATACATTCCCAAGCTGACCGTTCACTGTCTCTGTGTGCCCGCTACAATGGGTTTTCTAACGCTCTGTAAGCAACGGTAAATCATCATCTTCAATTGATGTTCACCGGCTCCGTGTGTCCTGCAGAGTTTCACGGAGCCGCTCGGATGTGGAGGGCAGGTTACGGTTCCTTATTACCTCCGGAACACTAAATGTAATCGTACCGTCAGTACTGTTGGGAGGGCAGAGGCGGGCTGACTCGAGGCAGGGTGGAATCGTTGGAGTCATGGTAATGAAGTGCTCTGGCTCCGTTGTTGTGGCGGACTCGTCAGTCACCGGGTCAAACGTTCATTCTGGGGGACCTTGCCCGCGTCATGTTCAGTCAGATTGATGGGAGATATCTCATCTCTCTTGCCGCAAGTAATTCAGGTGTTATTGTTCCTCGTTGTTCAGTAACACGGTAGAACGCAGCACGACGCGAGATAGCCAGATGCTATCTCACATCATCACATCATCAAAATACCAACAGCTACGGGTCTATAATATAACAGGTCTCGGTGTAGAAATTTACTTTGCACTCAATCATTTTGAAAATGATATTTTGTTTTGCTGATCAGATAGTGGTGGGTGTGAATCCTTACTTTCCCATGTTCACTTATGTGAACGAGAACTTGGGGAAGAAGTTTCAGCTGAGAGATCTGTTGGAAGATTTCAAACCTACACTGCGCTTCATGTTCATTGGTGGTCGCAGAACCAATCTAGTCTACTAATTCTTGATTATCACTAAATTAAAGTGAATGTAAAGTATAAGTTAGTATTCACCCTAACAAGCCGACGGCTACATGTATTGATTCCATGTGAACTCTCAGAATTGATAGCTACTCCCCGCCCCCCGTTTTGTGTTACTCACCTAGACACAGACGCTACAGGGACTCCCATAATGCTCAGCAGTAACCCAGTTATAGGATTGGCTGTGCTCAAAAAATTGATTTCCAGCCAATGGTGTTCTCCCTCTGCGACATTGCGTGGCAATCAGTGTGTGCGCGAACGTGATTAGATGTTATGGGCCTGCGTTATCAGCAGTTAAGCGTTGGTGCAGAATGCGTTATCGCATGTTCAGAAGATATGAGGTGGTTTCACGCTAACTGTGATGACAGAAAGCTGAGATGGTCTCTCTGAGGGCCTGATACAGGTGTGTGTTTACCTTGTGGATTTGGAGTCACAAACAGCATAGTAAAACCTATGAAGTCGGCCTCTAAAACATTTTATTTGGCTTATCACCATTAGGGAAAATGCTATCCAACCATTATGGGTCATTTGTTAGGTTAGGTAGGACTCAGGTTTAGGGTTAGATTCTAGGCTAGCTGAGATCAAGGACCTGGCATTTTTGGTAAGGTTTAGGCTTTTCATGAGGATACATCCACAAACCTGTGTTTGTGCGAGTGTGTTCAAGCTCACGCATATGATATGCATAAAGAAATGCAAAAAAAAAGCTTCTGTGAAGAAGTATATCTACAGTATGTCTCTTGTGTGTGTGTGTGTGTGTGTGTGTGTGAGAGAGAGAGAGGGAGAGACCAGGTTAGACTTCTTTTTGTCCTTGGTTTCCTTGTGGCCATGGATGCCATATCCAGTTTCTTTATCTTACTTTTCAACACAGTCTGCCTGGCGTGTCTGCCACAAGCACAAGCACTTTAACAAACAAGTTGTATGTTTGTCTGAGGTCTGGGGAGATAAGGCAGCACCATGTACTTCAGTGTAATGTCTCTGAAAACAAATAGTCAGGGTAGAGAAGCATGTCCATCACATGCCTGTATTGTTGCAACCCAAACCAACAGTCGACTTCAGGTGGGATTTAGAAGAGCTTCAGACTGTTGTGAAAGCTCGCGCTGAACCTTGAATATATACAACAAGATGATCGCATCTACTGTTGGCTCCTTCAAGACTGCTTTTACCCTACATTAGTCTTTACTAGATGAACCGGACTTCTCTGCAGATTTACGTCAAATATACATATATTCTCAGGACAATGTTTCTGTCAGTGTGTATTGGAATCAAATGAGCGGTGACGGACGAAATCTGGTCCTGCTCAATTAATAAACAGGATCAGAAAAAGTTAAAGCATTTTCACTGGGAAGGAAGTAAAACATAAATTCTCACACCTGGCACCGAAAACATTCTACTATCAACAAGCAAGAGCACTTTTCCAGGTAAACAGAGTTTATAGTCCTTCCTGGACTTGAGGCCAAAGTGCTGCGAGCTTTACCACATGGCTCTGATCCAGCGGAAGCTTCTAGATATATACGGTATGAATGGAACATAGCATTTACATGTTATGTAAATAATATTTAAAAGAAGTCGTCGTCAGGATAATTGTTGTCGTCTAAACACGCTCGAAGGGCCTTCTGGATGTGCCCAGGCTAGGCCTCAGATCCTGGGGACCGTCCCTCCCCCACCCCCTCACTGCGATAACCTCACGCTGGGGACACGACTCTGCCGCTCCGACCGCAGGATGGTTCCCGCCCCTGCCCTTTCCTTAAATCCCTCTCTCTATCCCCTTAACCCCTCATGTGACCGGGCAACGCATCCACACATATTCACACTCAGTCACATACACACGCGTTGCATGAACACAAGCTCTTCCGTCGCTCTGGCCCTCTTTTTTACTGCGTTTTGAAGCTCAACATCAGGAGGCTATCAAAGCTTCTGTGAATGACTGGCCAGTTGGGAGGATTTTATTCCATTATTTTGTTTCCGGTTCTCGTTCTCTCTTTCTTCTCGTTCGTTTCTTGTCTTTCTTGCCCCTTTCTCTCCACATTCATCTCTCAACTCACTTCTGTCCTTCTCTTCTTTTTGAATTTTTTTTTGCTCTGTCTGTCTCTTTCTTACTCTCTCTGTCTCTTCTTCTCACCCACAAACAGCTGAGTGGTGATTGACGCGTCTTATCTGGTTGCCAGTTTTGAATTGATTTCCTCCCAGGCTGACGGGCTCAGACATCTTGCTGCCAGGCCTGCTGTTCTGTCACACAAAGTATGATAACAAATATTTTATCATCTCCCCAGATTGCTTTTCAGACACATGGTCCCACCCTGGCGACTCTCACCCTGCAATGACATTGTCGATGTGCTTCCAAAATCAATGGGCCTTTAGAGGGGAAACCATTTTACTTTAATGGGGTCTTGCAGGGGAGGGGAACAGGGTAACAGCTGTCCTTTGGGGATACCCCCCCTCCCCTCTCCACACACAACACGGTGCCAACACACACACACACACATTGTTTTGTACTTGGGCTGGGCTCTGGGAGAGGACAGAGGACGGGAGGCAGGCCCATAGAGCAGTTTGACTTGTTCCCTTATTTCTTCCAGCTTCCATGTGTCACTGTCCATTCACCACATTTCACATGTCGCTGTCCATTCACCACATTTCACATGTCTCTGTCCATTCACCACATTTCACATGTCTCTGTCCATTCACCACATTTCACATGTCACTGTCCATTCACCACATTTCACATGTCGCTGTCCATTCACCACATTTCACATGTCACTGTCCATTCACCACATTTCACATGTCTCTGTCCATTCACCACATTTCACATGTCGCTGTCCATTCACCACATTTCACATGTCACTGTCCATTCACCACATTTCACATGTCGCTGTCCATTCACCACATTTCACATGTCACTGTCCATTCACCACATTTCACATGTCTCTGTCCATTCACCACATTTCACATGTCACTGTCCATTCATCACTTTTCACATGTCTCTGTCCATTCACCACATTTCACATATCTCTGTCTATTCACCACATTTCATATGTCACTGTCCATTCATCACTTTTCACATGTCTCTGTCCATTCACCACATTTCACATGTCACTGTCCATTCATCACTTTTCACATGTCTCTGTCCATTCACCACATTTCACATGTCACTGTCCATTCATCACATTTCACATGTCTCTGTCCATTCACCACATTTCACATATCTCTGTCTATTCACCACATTTCATATGTCACTGTCCATTCATCATGTCACTGTCCATTTACCACATTTCACATGTTACTGTTCCCTCGCCAGAACACGTGTCACGGCCGGACTGCGTGTGGGACAATATAAGAGTGTGATTGAAGAAGCTCCTATATTGGTTCTGTATAGGGACTGCAGCAGAGTCATTCTGGACAGCTGTAAGACAAGTGCAGTACAGCCTTGACAGAGCAGCTGGTCACAAGATCTCATTGTTGACAGCAGAAGCTAAGCAATGTTCATGAGTAGTGCTCACAGGATTTCCCACATGGCCACCAGGAATGGAAGGACCCTACAGTGTACAACACTGCATTTCCCCACTCAGTGAAGTTAAACAACTAAATGAAAAATACATCAAGTACATCGAATATGGCTAATTATTAATAATAACCACTCAATCAAGATTTCTACAATGCAAAGCAATGGGAACTTTGCATTCTAGCTATAACAGTTTTCCCTCCATTGCTCTTCTGAACCAGAGACCAATGGCCAACACCTGTTGTTTGTTTTCTAAAACAGATGGATTAGTGTTTTTATAGCTGCATTTCTGGGTAGGAGACACACATGTATTGTATAGTTGATGGTTTATAGATAGTTTGTAGATGCTCATTCAATGTTTAATAACTGTCAATATGTCCACCAGCTGTCCCCTGACCCTAGCCCCTGTACTGTAAACCTTACCCTAACCTTAAACCTAACCCTTATCCTTACAATTACTTTAACCCTATTCGTCGCAAATCGATTGTTTTATGGTATTTGGATTATGTACAGATGGTCATATGCTATCTACTATTGGACTAACCTCATAAAGTGTGATCAAGTCATGTTCCCGGAATTCTGTTCTGAGAAAAGCTGCGGTAAAGGGAGGCTGGGCCAGCCAGTTGATGTCCTCACGCCTTCTCTGGTTACTCACCAACCTCATAAATTATTGCGGGATCCTCATCCATTATGGATGAGCAGGTACAATGCCCAAAGCACTGCCAGAACCCAGGCTTGGCTCTGCCATAGTTTCAGGTACAACTTTGTGCATGCGTCTGACAGACCCATGAGGGACCAGCTGACAGGGGATCTGAGTCAATGGAGTGAAAGAAGAGGAGGAGGAGGAAGGTGGTGGGGATGACAATGATGGGTGGTTGTCTTTTATGCTTGTATCCAGATGTTCAGGAAATGCGTCTCCTTCATATATTGTGTCTTCAGTTTCCTCACTTGCATCTATTACATTAAAGTTACAGAAGTGTGTCAACACAGAATTGGCTGATATCCATAGTTCCAGCTAATTGCACTAACACTACTCCTCATCTGAAAAATGGAGGGTTTCAATGGCTATGATCCGGGAAGTATTTCTGTCACCCCGTAGCTTATGTGTGACTGCTCTGAGGCACTTTTTTGACTGTTCGACAGAGTAAAAAGCAAGGTGCTGATGCTATGTTCCAGTCTGCTAGTGTCTAACTTCTGTATGGGCATAGAAGGATCACTGGGAAGATTAGCGTGTTTACCCAATAGCGTTGCTTAGTTAATGTTTAGTATACTTTGATTTGGAATTATCTGCGAACGTTAGCATATACGTTTTGGTGAATTGATGTTTATTATAGACGGTTGGGATTGAAGAAATGTATTTGTATTTTGGTCATGGAATTCAACGCTTTACAGAGAGATAAATTACCTTGTGAATATAATTTGTATGGCCTAGTAGGCAGTTGGAAAGACGTTGTTTTATTTAAAGTTTGCACAATTGTTTGACTAGCATTAGCGCAATGATTGAAAGTCTTTAAGAACAGCTAGCAATAAATGTACCTGTGTGCTTTAGTACATTAAAGTAGTTAGCATTGGCTTGCAAACATACTAAATATAATGGACAAAGAGACATAAATGGTGTTCACAAGCTCATTTGATCAAAGGCCCTAAAGAACATAAAATCATCTTTTCAACCCTACCTATAATTTGGGGTGCTAGACGAGCTGGGAATGTTACCATTTTATCTATTTGGACTACTAGAGTATCTATAGCCAGACTATACTTTTCACCTCCAAAAGTAACGATTTATTGTGGACATGTTCCACTAGGCTGTGTTTAGAGGCCTCAAACTGGCTTAGCATAGATTGTACTGTATACACCAGGTTTCAGACAGGGATTTGTCACTTGTCATGTAAAAGGTAATCTTTTACCAGATGACGTCTTTACTTATTGTGTGCCTGTTAGTGTATTTAATATACATTTCAGTTTGTTGGTCTACAGGTAAAGCCTTAAACCTTCTGAGTAAGTTTTCATAGCTCCCAATTCTGTTCACGTCGGTACCGCCTCATACACTCACAACGTCAACTACATCCAATTGGGTATGCCTTTCTAAAGTATGCTGTGACTAGCAAAAAATGCAGCAATAAACAAGTTATTAAGACTATTTTCTAAAAACCTATGCAACTCAAATGTCTGACCCGAACAAAGACAGCCTGTAGACTAAATATGGGAAATGGAGGATACATTTGAAAGCTGCACTGATGAATTACGACCATTGGAAAATCATTTCAACTGTCTTGCCTTTTTATTGAGGTAAATATCACCTACATTCCCCTTCAGCACCACTTCTAAATGTGTGTATTCTGTCTAAGTTGGATCAGGGTGTTTACCTAGGGCTGTAATAGGCATGTGGTACTACTGGCAGAACACTTTACTCCTTTCTAGAAACAAAGGAAACCCTGTTTCGATGGTCTAGCACATACTGAAGATCAGGATGGAATTTTTTGTCGTCTAATGTCTTTACAAGTGCACATTTAGCAAGATGAAGAATTGAAACTGACAGTGGACAGAGCGTAGCTCGTTCTCAGCGGCTTTAAAGACAGAACATGTCATTTGTCGTTTGTCACTTCCAATAATTAATCTCTATGACATCACCAGAGACGTGGAGAGAGACGTGTCCAATTCCAGACTACGCCCTTACATGGCTGGTCAAAAGAGGAAAGCCACCAATGGCGTGTTGACAAACATGCCTGCTCATTGTTCAGCCCCTGGTGGACAACAGAGCCAATCAGGGTGGCTCACTAAGTCAATTGTAAAGGGTTAGAAGAGCTGTCTGTCTTGCCCTTGAGGTGATATACTGTACTGAGGTGGAGGAAAATGTACATTTACAGTTGGGCACCAGTGAGGATGGCAGGAAGTAGGGAGTAGGAGATCGAGAAATCTTCCCTCTTATCATTTTGTTAGTAACACTGGTACTGTTTCCTGTGTTTCTCCCTGTTGCACTCCTAAACGGCAGGTCTAGATCAATTTGAACTTAAATTAGCCTAACCCTATTAGTTCATCCTAACCCTGATTAGTTAAACCTAACCTAGATTAGTTCAACTTTAGCCAGATTAGTTAAAGCTATCCCAGTAAGAAGAAACTCCTCCATCTTTAATCCGTGGACCAGCTGGTTGGGAATTATAAATGCATTCCATGAATAGTGGAAGGAAAGTGCAAGGTTTCCAGAACAGTTAAACATTGTTGGGATGTGGGGATATGAGTCGATGAGAGTGAGTCGTGTTATATTCCCTTGTTTGGGACCTGTGGTCCACAGCTTGGTAGTTGTTTATCTTGCGAGCAAAAATAGACTTGATCTGATTGTCTCCTGGCTGTATCAGTGATTCAGTTAGCCTATTATGGGACCATTTAATGATGTTACTAGTTACAGTAAGTTTCAACTTAAAGCACCTTCTTTACCAATGAAAATGTGCACCTTCTTACTTTTTACAAATTTTTTGACGACATTTGTTTGTCATCTGGGGTTTCTGTTCTTGATAAACACCAGTGACGAAGGGTTAGCAGCAGGAATTGGCTTTCATAAGATTGTGTAATAAGGTCTGACTGACCTCGTGCCCTTTAATGCCCCTCTCATCCATCCTGTCATTATTATACACAATAAAATATGAAAAGAGGTCAACACCCAAACCCACATATAGCTGCTACATTACTGTCTGTGAATGCCAGGAGCAGATCCAATGGCCATGAAGCGTATAAACCTGGTGTTTAGGGGAATAAACTGGGTCGTGGCTAGTTTTGGTATGTTCCCTAGATGCAATGCTTCTTTTTTTATATCCTTCTTTTTGTAGTAGTATTGTTGCGATCTGTCTTTCTAACTGTGTGTGTGTGTGTGTGTGTGTGTGTGTGTGTGTAGTGTTTGTGTGTAGGTGTAAGACTCCCAGGAAGGGTCATTACTTGACCAAGTGTTAGAGTAAGCCTGGAAGCATCTCTCACATATTAATTCATTATGGCTCATGCAGACTTTCTACATCGATACGTCTCCCCATCGCTCTGCCTTATTCACTTACCAATGTCATTTGTTCAGCGGAGCAAAAACCTGCTTAGCCTGAGACCTGAAGGATAGTACAAACACAGAGTTGTTTTTAACATCCGGTTGTTTCATCTAATTCGGCCCGATTATTCTTCTTAAATTGCATGAACGCCACTGAAATGACCGAATAATGCAGATTGTTTAGTTTGTGTCAAGGGGACTCCCCACCGTTCAGGAAGCAGACGCTGAGGGCAGTTTCTTTCCCTCTATGTGCCCTCCAACATTCTCCAGGGAGAATGGCCTCTGTGAGAACGGAGGACACAGGCAGAGTAGGCCACCTAGTTCCCCCTGGACCCTTCTGTGCCTCCATCCCTTATCGCTTATTCTGTGGGGGCCAATCCAGCCGGGGCCTGCATTCATACATCGCAGGGCAGGAGTTGCCCATCCTGATCAGGTCCATGTAATCATATTTAGTGCCGTCAACCGTGCTAACGTGATCTGGGCCTGTAATCGTAGTACATCAGAGTAGGTGCGCCGATCTTATCGATTACTCTCCAAAAGGCCAGACTGATCTTAAATCAGCTGGGAAGCTTTTCTGAATACAGTTCCAGACTTTTGCTTTGCCGCTTACTCACGAGGTTTAAGTGATTATGAGATTGTTTTTATTCTAATTTATTTGGTGGCCTTTAGTAATTTTCCTGGGTTTGTGCCGGCGCATATACAAATGGTTGAGTGGGCGGAGACTGTGGGGGCAGATTTATTGGGCCAAGCGCCACGCCTAAATGAACTGCTTAACGGGGTGAAAACGATCCATAATTACGCCACTTATAGGCAATTTAGCTCAGTGTCACCTCTGCCAGCAAGCCTCCCCACTGCACTTGATTCTTTTCGGGAACAAAATGAACACAGTGATGCCTGGGATGTTTCAGTGGGTGTATCTGTGTTACTTGTTAATTAGTGTCAGCAATTGTTGTATTTGGATGACGGACCCCATGCATTTTATCTGGTATCAACCGGAGAGGTGTCCATGCCACATTCAAAACCCTGGAAGCTCATAGAATACAGAGGTTTTGTAGCCAGTTAATTTTAATCAAGTCAGGCTTATGAGACATTATTCTGTGAGAGTCACTTTTTTGAATCTCAGGTGGTTTCCTCTCTGCCTCATTGCCCAGATGGTAATTAAGTCCAGACTATTTGAGTGCCCTATATTTTATGGCACGTAAACGCTCAGTGACCTGGATTAAATAAACGTCTCAGCCCCAACACAGGCTGAAATCTAGTGCTGTTTTAAATGCAGAAGATTTCAACAGACAACCGGCCATGGAAAAAATGAGAAGTTCACCAGAAAGTCATACAAGAGCACACAGTTGAATGTCCCCACCTCTGCTGACTGTTGTCATCCACTATGGCCACCTCCCAACCCCCTTACACCCTATTTTCTATGTAAGACGTTCCCTAAATGGCAAAAGAACTAGGGTGTGATTTAGGATGCGGCTGTGCTGTAAGGGGCTGGGCTGGGCCAGTGTCCTTAAACACTCAGTCAGAATTGCTCGGTGTGGGCACTTGAGGTGAATTATTGTTTGTGAGTGGAAACTCGGCCAGATAGCCCCAGTGCTGCTGTCTCAGGGCTGAGTAAGACCACTGTCCACCCTCCCTCCTCTCCTCCCTGGCTCTTCTACTGTCTCAGGGCTGAGTAAGACCACTGTCCACCCTCCCTCCTCTCCTCCCTGGCTCTTCTACTGTCTCAGGGCTGAGTAAGACCACTGTCCACCCTCCCTCCTCTCCTCCCTGGCTCTTCTACTGTCTCAGGGCTGAGTAAGACCACTGTCCACCCTCCCTCCTCTCCTCCCTGGCTCTTCTACTGTCCAGGGCTGAGTAAGACCACTGTCCACCCTCCCTCCTCTCCTCCCTGGCTCTTCTACTGTCTCAGGGCTGAGTAAGACCACTGTCCACCCTCCCTCCTCTCCTCCCTCGCTCTTCTACTCTTTCCGGCTGGCTTACTGTCTTCGTGTGTCCCTTTCTCGTTCTCTCTCGCTGCGTTCCCTCTTCACTTCTCTCAGCCCTTCCTACCTTTTCAATTTCACACATTAACTTGGTTTGAGTCTCAACCTCCCCCTAAACAAACGCACACTCTCTGTCTCTCTCTCTCTCACACACACACACACACACACTCTATCCCTTCCTCTCTTTCCATCTATAAACTGTACATGTTTATTTCCCTCCCCTCTTTTTCTCTCTTTCGTTCATTTGCTCCACTGCAGCATGCGCCTTTATCCACAGCCGCTCGCCCCTCTGTTGTCGTTCTGCCCTGGCCAATCCTGTTGCTGTAAATTCCAGGAGTAGTTGGAAACACAAACATGCCCAAGACCAAGGCCGTCAGCGTAGCCATGACAGAACCCTATCTACCTCTCTCTCTCTCTTTTGTCTCACCTCACTGCCTCTGTTAACACTACTCCCTCACACAGGCTCTGAAGGGTCTTTGTGTGTGTGTGTGTGTGTGTGTGTGTAAGCCTTGCTGGACAAGGTTGCCCTTGAATGTGTGTATGCATGTGTGTGTGTGTGTGGGAGTCTATGTGTGTGTATGTACAAGTATTTTTGTGTGTTTGTGTGTTGTGTTCTGCTACTCCTTGCTCTGTGTTAGCTCATTGTGGGTGTGTACTGCACAGATAATTGTGGATCCCTAGACCAAACTAACCCATGTTTGTCCTGTCTTGTATTTTAAGAATAACTGATTACGGTAGTTATGGCAGGCTGATGATATGGGGGTTTCCAATTGAGATCTCTGTGCCCTATAGAACCAGCCATGACATTACCCTTGCCTGAGCCCTATAGAACCAGCCATGACATAACCCTTGACTGAGCCCTATAGAACCAGCCATGACATTACCCTTGACTGAGCCCTATAGAACCAGCCATGACATTACCCTTGCCTGAGCCCTATAGAACCAGCCATGACATAACCCTTGACTGAGCCCTATAGAACCAGCCATGACATAACCCTTGACTGAGCCCTATAGAACCAGCCATGACATAACCCTTGACTGAGCCCTATAGAACCAGCCTTGACATAACCCTTGACTGAGCCCTATAGAACCAGCCATGACATAACCCTTGACTGAGCCCTATAGAACCAGCCATGACATAACCCTTGACTGAGCCCTATAGAACCAGCCTTGACATAACCCTTGACTGAGCCCTATAGAACCAGCCATGACATAAACCTTGACTTGGCAGTTTACAAACCCGTCCTGTATACACCTTGACTGCCCTTCCTCCATGGGGCCTGGTGAAACGTTGTTCCACTGTGTGTTGGAGTCTGGACAGTGTATATTATATGGTAATAGAGGCGCTGTCTTTTATAGTTGGTTTTACGACAATGGCTCAATCTAGATCCTCTGTCCTTTTGATCTAAGACCTGTAAAATTGTGTTGCAACCATGTTTGTATTCTACCCAAGTTAATTCTCTGAATTATCTTTTGGTTTATCTATATTTATCTACAGATATTTTAGCAAAATATAAATATCTGTTCCTGTCTTATATTAGATTTGCTAAATGTCTGTTTACAGTAACCAACCCAAGGGTGTGGTACACAGTAAATGAAATAATGATAAAGGTAAATGGAGTCAACATATAATTGTAAGGCAACCAGCTGTCCAATGATTGTGAGTTTGCCCAGGATATTTTTGCTAATGAAAGGTTAAGCAAACATTGTAAGCAACAGATAGTTCACTGTTGGGTTGCAAAGTGATGTTTAATTCCTACTGTAATCCAGCCAGAATAAGAATAACCTGTGAAAAATCCACTAATATATTTATTTATACTATTATATATGCTATTTGTTTGAATAGCATGAGATTTGTTCTTTATATCATCCTGAAATGGAGATATTCTGGGATTTTCTGCAGAGTTGGTTCATTTAAAGTACAATTAGGCAACCCGTTGCAACAGGATTGTGAGTAGAGCAAACATTCACACATTAACTTCATTCTTGTCCGTCTAAAGTCCACCCAACTCACAGAATAACGCTGATTAAGTGATTTGGGCCAAAGCCACATTCATTTTGCTGTGTGCAGCTATATCAGCATATATTAAAAGACATGATATAAAGACACAAAATATGGCAAGCTATTCAAATTTGTATTTATCTTGTCTTCCACAGATTCCTCTTTTTTCCTCAACTCTCCATCCTAAAATAAGATGCCTTATTGCTGTATTGAACAACTGGGGGAAAATGGTCTGTCTCAAGAAAGAAAATTCATGAAAAAAGATTTGTAACTAGAATAAATAATAATAGTGCAGCATGACCTCATTGACAGGCCGGCAGAATGTTTTGAAACTGTGTAAGTTCAGTTAATGAGCAATTTCCATGTTCGCACTTTCCGCTTAGTCAACATTGATCAAGGGTCACATGTCTGGACAGCGTTACTGCACATGGATTAATGGAGTGGGTACTTAGTCACTGTTCTATGTTTCTGGCTAAAACATGCTTAGCACAGCAACTGGAATGCAGATCTATAGTTAGTTCTTTTTTTAAGAAATATTGATATGATTATTTGATCTTCTTTCAAACAAAATCTATAGATAAATGTGATGTGATTGAACCAAAAACTATTACCATATTAACCATGATATAATTTATTTAACAAAAGATTTCCAAATATGCCATTTCCTACTGAGGAAAAAGTTACGACACCCTATGCCCTAATAGCTGGTATCGCCCCCTTTTGCTGAAATAACCTCAATAAGCTGTTTCCTATAACTGTCTACCAGTCTGACATCAACTGGGAGAACTGTTTTCCCACTCCTCCATGGAGAATCTTTTCAGCTGTGTGATGTTTGAGGGGTTTCTTTTATGCACAGCCCCTTTTGAAATGACCCCACAGCACCTCAAGAGGATAAAGATCCTGGCTTTGACTCGGCCATTCCACAACTCCATTTCTTCCTTGGTGGATTTACAGGAATGTTTTAGGTCATTGTCATTTTGCATAGTCCACATCAGCTGCAGCTAATTTTTTTACATGACTGTATGATGTCCTACTATCACAGCTTCATAAGTGTAGTGTTGATTGTGTAGTCCCAAAAGTAGATTGCGTTATCAGCCGGTGTTATCACAGAATAGGATAAGACCCACATTGATAAGATGCTAATAGGATTGCTACCAAGTTCACTGACTCGGTGTGACAGCAACTAAATACTAACGCCACTTGCTAGACACTGTTCTCTTTAACCCATAATTATTCATCTGATTTCTCTCTCCAATGACTGTCTGAGGAGCAGCATAATGACAGGTCTTTGTTAGGATAAACCCTAGACTGCAGCCGTTGCATTTTGACTTTTCTGAAATGTCAGCTTTACAAGACTCTGCGTCACATGTTGATCTATAATGCTATAATCGTTCTTCCACAGCTACTTTATAATTTGATTAGATGTTTTTAATTCACTTTTTTAGAATGCATAAAATAAACAAATGAGAATTTCTAATGGACCCTGCTAAGTAAAGTATTTGTCAACTTTTAATGTTAGTACATCAAAATACACCAAATATAAACTGATGTGGGATAATGTAAGAAAACATGTCCAACATTAACTGCGTTAGAGAAGCTAACCAGCTACCACCTACAAAAATGCTATTACAATGAATGTGTTTTAATGTAGCAGTGACTATATTTGGAACAGCTAAAAAGCTATATTGTCTGTTGCACTGTTTATTCATTTTTTTGCTTGTTTCAGCCCATCAAGGCTGTTCCCAGGGTCTGTAAATGGATTTAACACTGATGGAGTGAGCTTAACCCGAGCAAACATGCTGAATGTTAGCACAGAGCATATTTGAAATGCACTGGCTGCCATGTATATATGAACAACAGACAACAAACATTAGTTATCTAGCCCAATAGTAATGCAAAGGCCAAACGTGTGGAAGACATCTGCTAGACTGCCGCCATCACATATTATGCTCTTATTGTTTTTCACCCAACTTCTATTAAGCTATTCCTAATGTCTTTCTCATAGTCCTGCAACACTGAACGTGTTACGTGAACCCGACCTTATTCAATTTGAAGTGTGCATCTCTGTTGCATGGTTGCCAGTGACATTCTCATCACCCACAGGCGTGGTGCAACTAGGCCCTGTGGTGGAGAGTTAAGTGCTGAGTCCCAATTGGCATCCTGTTGCAAAACAGTGCCCTACTTCTGACTGGAGACCAGAGAACCATGCTTAAAAGTAGTGTGCACTTAATTGGGAATGGGTTGTTATTTGCCATTAATTGAAACAGGGAGGTGTCTGTATAGCTCCTCTCTCTGTTTTGGCGGGACATCTGCTTAAGGGCCGGGGCACAACACTGCAGGGCCTCCAATGGGAGAGGCTCCAAATGTAACCCTCTGAAGCTGAACTTTGTGTGTGTGTGTGTGTGTGTGTGTTTGATCAAGAGAGAAAAGGAGAACTAGAAACGGGCATACATAAAAATAGAATATGCATTTTCCCACAGCTCTGCAGGGTTTGGAGGTCTGTAAGGAAACTTGTTTGCTTGCCTCATGTGGCTCAGTAAACGGCCTACATTTGACTTGTAGATGGAAAAAATATCAGCTGCAAAATTTGATTCTCATTTGAACTTCTAGTTAAGAATGGTCGTTGACACCCAGTCTGGGAGATTGCTGAAGGGGATGGTGAAAATGTTTATTGATAATTTCCGTCCTTTCCATTTGTTCTGTTAAATGGGGAAACTAGTTATTAGATTGCCATTGCGAAAATGCAGTAGACATGCCGTCAACTATGCAATTTTGGATGCAGAAATGTTTCTGTTATTCTGCACTCTGATTAAAATCTTAAGTGTAAACATAATGCGCACAATATGACAAATTTACCAACTCAATCCAAGGTCCCTTGACTCCAACTAAGTTAACCCTGAGTTTATGTAGTCAGAGCTGATGAATCTTGGCTACCAAATGACACAATGTTTAAACAACCTCTTTGCCTTGTTTACAAATCCAGAGTGGTTTACTGAAGAAATGCTTCTGTGCAGCAATGTTTGTTCTGTTATTAATACAATCCATTAAGTGAAGATTTGCTTGTGTCCCAAACGGCTCACTATTCCCTACAAGGTGCAGCAATGTGGTTGTCCTGAGGACAGGCTGCAGTCTGTTTCTGTGTGTTTTTCTGTGTGTGCTGTGTGAATGTATGTGTGGAAGGCTATTCGTAAGTTCTTGTGATTCCTACTAGATTTGTGTGTTTTTTTGTGCTCTCAATAAACATCCTTTTCACTGCAATATAATAGGCAGATTGTATAGTGCTTTCAAAAAGAATGCGTCTCTCGCTGAAGCATCAAACACAGAAGCATTGAGTCCATAGAGAAATCGCGACGTCATGGAAAGAATGACGTCAGGTTTGATTAGCCGCCGGGAAAGTCTGGTTCTAGACAGTGGGGGGAGCTAACACAACGACTGAGCCAGGGCACTAGGTGCATCACGCTCACATAGATATAATTGTAAATGTAATGGTGGTTTCATTACACAAATTAAGAATTGGTCTTTGCATGCATCAGAGTTTTATGAATTCAGAGAAGGTAAAACCTGTACGAGAGGATCTCCACTTTAGAACGAAATTGATGACGTAACTGTTTCCACGGGCGACTGATATGTCGCTTAAACCAATGGGGATCTACACTGGCGCTCGTGCCCATCCTCCTGACGTGAAACTGCGTGCGTGAATCACATGTCCCTTGTCATGTTGTGACAGTGTAGTGGGCGGGGTTTTTACCACAGATTGGGAAAGAGGGGCAGTCTGTGTGGTGAGACTGAGGAGAGAGAAAGAGATCTGAGGTATTTGGAGAACGGAGTAAGTAACGCTACTGTTTTAGAGATTTGTTCGTGCACATGTGTATACTTTGACATGTAACTAAATGGACAAAGGCGTAGCTTTAAATACAGTAAGCAACAGTCTGTATAGTTTTATCTCCTTTCGGCTTTTCTGGGTCCCCGGTTAATGTTAGCTAACGGTAGCCAGCTAGCTAACTTAGGACCACTGCTCTTACGTTGATGGCTCGATTGCTACAGCTAATTAGCTTGGGTAAGATGATGGGACAACTGCCATTGAGCTTTTTGCTCTTTAGGTTGCTCATTGTTATTTGCTTCGTACATTAACCTTACGTTTTCCGTCACAGAGTCTTAATGACAATAATTACTATTTTTCAAAATATGTTCTGTCCAGGTCTTGTTATACACAAATAAAGCACTAGAAATACTAAGTGGCGCGGCTTACTTTGAGCATGGAAAGTTGTGCAGTTAGCGAGATAGCGGCACCATGACGTTAATTTCGAATAGGTTCGACTGTACGCGCTACGTTGGACAGATGGTTAAGGACATTGATGCGAAACCCCTACTAACAGTTAGAAAGGTGCCGAAGTCGTGAAACAAGTGGCTCGAATATGTGGATTTATTTGCGTGCGTAATCTACCTATATAGTTCTCATATTAACTACTTGTAATTAATTCAAGATCTTTACAGGGATTTCTTGTTTGAAAAGTTTTGTTTTACGCGGCTTTATCTTATTATCTAGCCAATATATTACTGTATTGTAACTTGCTGCGGTCGCGGTAGCTAGCGAACGTGTTATAGCTGGCCGGCTACAGTACATAGTTGACTTGACACATGCAGCACAATCTAAGAGGAGTCGATAACCTGTAGCTAGCAAGGTTAGCATTGATGACAAGGACGATGTTCATTTAGCTTATTTAACCGTGATAAAAAGTAACCATTAAACATTTTTTATAGTTCTATTAGTTCCATCTTGTGTTACCTAACTGTTAGTTGTAATTCCACGAAAGACAGTTAGCTGATAGATTTGAAGCGTTCCGTGATGTGATCACGGGTCAGTTTTAACCCCAGGGTTTCAGTTGATTAGCCAGTGTTAGCTTGCTAACTATTGTGGGTACTAGACTCTCTCAGCGATAACTCCAAGTTATTGTATCTTTCTGACAAACGTTATCTAGAGCAGCTTGAGTTACTAATGTCATTGCTATGACAAAACGTATAAATGAAGGATTGGCTGACTGGGTAAAGCTAGTTGGATGTGTCAGGTTGACCAGTGTTGGCTAATATTGACCTACTATTTTAAAAAGTGGTTAACATTTTAGCAACATTACTGAAAGTCTGCCAATCTCGTCTAGTTCTCCGAACATGTCTTTGGATCCAGTCATGCAGATCCGCTTGTTGATATGTCCTATAGATACATGCTATGAGAGAGCTTCTAGGTGTCAAGTAAGATATCGTTAACGATTTATTGGCATTATATCTAGTGCTAGCAGTGCACATAGCCGATCCTCTCTAGATACTAGACAATTAATGATCTTGCCAATTCGGTAACATCACCGACGGTCCGGATTTATGTTCACATTATGACAAGGCACCCTAACCAATCATTTGACCTTGAGTACCGTTAACCCACGGGCAATTTTCCATTTATCATTTTCCTAATGCCAAGTATATGTACCGCGCTCCCATTGTGACAAATGGTCTCCTATCGCGTTTTGGTTTCTAATAGATGGGATCTGCCCTTATCCTATTAAATAGCACCGGGCTTGGTGCACTTGCCAGCAATGCATCCTAATCTGCGCTGAATGCTGAGTTTCTAATGAAAGCTGCCAGTTGATATGTGGATTACAATCACTTACAGGACCTTGGTGTTGGGTTGTGAACATTGTGAATTCCAAAGATCTGGGCCACCGTTCTATTGAGGTCTAACATCCACACGTTTGCATGGTGCATGTCATTGTGAAAGTTTTGTCTCAGGGTTGTCAGGGTCTACAAAGCGCATGATCTTGTTGGATTTGTAATACATTTATGGCATTCAAGAAGTGGGATTTCTATCTTTTTAGACATTTGCCATTCAGTTATCCAGACATGTTTGTTAATGATTCACCTTGACCATCAAAATAGGACCTTTGACTGTGTTTGAGGCCTTTGAACCAGTTGGCCAGTTCAGCAGACTAATGCTAAACTTAGGGTAGTATAATCCCTCTTACTTCCATGATATTGGTCAACGTTTGTCCATGTTTAATTTTTTGAGTTGAGGATGTTCTGACTTGGACATTGCTTTCAACTCTGGTTACCGTTGCCTGTCCTATTGATTTTCAATTCAAACCCTAAAAAAGTGCTGGTGGTTATAATAATTTATTATTTGAGTTTGGTTATTTACAGCTTGGGTTAAAGTGAAAATGTGCATCTGGGTAAGAATTGCCATTCTTGAAAAAAATAAAATAAAAAAAAAAATAAAAAAAAAAATCCTTTGAGACACTGGCTTGGTTCAGTCACAGGATATGACCTAATTAAATTGGTAGGCCGACACTACCTCTACAATAGCTATAGGGTTTCAGTCTGTGTCGTTACATGTTTCTTGGTAAATTACTGAGCAGCAGCTAGGCGATGTCGTTAATATTTAATGGTATTTAGAACAGACAGGTGTCAAAGGATAATATGCTTAAATCGCATTGTACAATAGTTACTGTAAGGATTGGTTATTTAGCCTGCAATATGTCACAATTTGAACTGCTGTGAAAACTTGGTAACCTTTCTTTTTACTGCATCAGGAATTATTGTTTATATAAGAGGCAATGGGGCTTTTGTGTCACATTAATCTGAGGTCATGTAGGCTATCATGAAAAGCTAAATATAGTACTTTGCATTATAAGGTACTTTTTATGATGCTGCTATTTACTCACCCTGGAGTGTATCACCTCAAGATCATAAGGGCAACAATATTTCACACTGGGATTTATAGATTTGTTCAGTCTGCTTTGTGGTGGTAGGCCTATATTAAGTACATACAGACACTTCACCCAAAAGCAAATGTTTCCTTTACGTGCACTTGTTTTAATCAAATTAAAATGCATGGCTGTACAATTGTTAATATCGATCAATATGCTTTACTTATTCTTAATGTGTTTCTTATATAACCTTTTTGTCAAGTCCTAAACTTGAGACTGGTAACCAAGTTGGTTAGTTTATTATTTATCTTTGTTGATAACGTCCAAGCCAAAGGCTTGTGAGCACATACACATTCATGGAACAGATAATACATGGGAATACCTTTTGCATCTTTCAGGGACCAATGAAATGGAATTGCATGGGGGAAAAAAAATCATTATTGTCGTTCCTTACTTCCAGCGCCGTTGAATAGTATCATGCTTAATTTCTTTCGGTGAGATTCGATGTATTTCTGTGAGCCTAGATGTATTTCAGTGAGCCTAGATGTATTTAGTTTTACAGTGTATGTTCTCCTTGTAAAAAATGTTACCATAAAGTCCTGCATCAACCCAGTGGTCATTTGTTTAGCAAACTCTGCAGTCACATGACTAATACGGGAACACCGATTAACAGCTGGTGTGCACTACAACCAACTATCTTGTCAGACCTCAAAATAGTTTCCTGATATGGTGTAAGTATTATTGTGGATGAAAATAACTAACTAAACTGCAGAAATATGAACTGTGCCTAACCTGCCTTGGCGCAAACGCTCATAAGACAGTTATCCAAAACAATTTCTCCAGAACCAGAAAACACCGAATCAATTCATTTAGAACAGTAACTCAGTAAACCCTGTGTTGCACCTTGCCTTGCTTAAAAGTGACCCATAAGTCTTAATTGTCGGGCATAGGCCACCTCTATTCTGTTGTTTTCCTCCTACTTGTCAATACCACCATAATACCTATGCTGGCACTGAACCACTGAACACACCAAGGGTTCCCAGGAGGAGTTTCTCTGTTTATAATTGGGAAAAGTCATCGGCTGCTTTCTGAACTGCTGTTGTCGGTTTCTATCAATAGATCGCCGGGAAATGCATATCGTTGGCCTATTTTTAAAAGTATTCCACACGGCATGGACACGGGTGACACGGTAGTTGACAATTTCTCTCATTTGCTTGTACGTCAGCAAATGTTGAATACAGGAAACGATTAATTGTAATTTCCCGAGCAATCCACTGTCTAGCCAATGCTAAGATATTGGCTGTTGAGTGCTGGTGTCGCCGTGTGTGGGGACTCCCGTGTGGTGGATTGCCAGGTAGGGCTGAGTGAAGAAGAAGTGCCCAGTGTCTGGTGTGAAGTGGCCCTCTGACACTGCGTTGAGTTAGCCTGCCTGACATAAGTAAGGCTGAGTGCTGTCCTCTGCTTTGTATCCTCCACATTTACACACCCTGAACCACTTCAGCATTGGCCCAGGGACGGGAGGGGTGGCGACAGGGGGTAGACTGTGGGTCCCTAAAAATACCCTAGCCGCACCGGCAGCTCCATTGCAAAGGGATCCCTGGGACCTCTGTCCTTGACTCGCGTCAAGCAAGTTGGCATTCAGAGGGGTTCAAAGGGCCAACCGTGACTAAGGGCTTTCCTTGGTTTGAGGCTGTGTTTTGAATTCAAATCCCGCGTTCAGGGGGTAAGACATCCGATCCTATGTTTTGTTGATAACTAAATGGCAATTCATAGATCTTCGTTTTGCAATAGTTCTATGTTTGTATGCAACAAATATGTTCTTGAAAACCCACAATGCATTGCTTCCCAGGCGTGCTGGCAGGCTAGGTTTATTTATACCTCAGTGGCTAGCTAGCTGGAATATGTATCTACACACAATTCTACTGGTCATGTTTGCATTCAAAGCACTGCGTTGTTTAATGAATTAAACTCTTACCATGGTCTACTAATTTGAACCTGGCATATATCCAGTTTCTAGTGCTAAAGTGAAGAGAATCTGCAATGAAAAAATAAAAAATAAAAACGTAATCTTGTTACTTTTAGGCATTTTAATTGGTTATTTATTTATTTTGGGCAAGGCCACTTGGCATTAAAGAAATCACCAAGTAAAGATAAATCCTGGCTGTGGCGACGGGGGGCAGGTTCACACTCCAGATTTTTTAAAGACGTTTCGGTGCCTCTTGATTATGTTAAAGGGAGTTTCCTGGCAATTCTACATTTATTTCAATAGAACTGAGAACGGTGACGCTGCAAAATATTAAATTGAAATCAATATGGTTCTATAAAATTCTTGTGGCAATTTATGACAATAGGCCACCAGTGAAGTCACATATTGTTCATATTCCTGTCCTATAATACCATTTAGAATTAACAATATTACATGATATTCTTATCCAGAGCCACTTGATGTTAAGTAGATGGATGGGTCTTCTATTGGAAATCAAAACTAATTTTACTTACATAAATATTAGGATCCTTCTATTCCGTACTTTATAGATGCGTTTCTTCCAACGTTGCTACTTGGCTTTGCTTTTAGCAGCTTAACTGCCCATCTTATTTTGGACAATTTCTCAATTTCTTGCAGATCTTATCAAGTTCTGTTAGATTAGATGGGGAATGTCTGTGAACTGCAGGTCTTTCTACATCATTTTAATGGGGTTCCAGACCAGGCTTTGGGTGCGCTACTCTAGCAGATTTACTGACTTGTCCCAAGGCCACTCAAGCTTTGTTTTAGCTCTGCCCTTTAAGCTTTTCTCCTGCAGAAACGCAACTCTTTGCCCCAGTTGGTAGTCTGTATACCCAGGATCGGGTTTGCTTCAAATGTCTCAGTTTTGCACCTTTCGTCCTCAATCCTGGCCAATTTACCTGTTCCTGCCACTGAGAAGCATTTTACCCATGAGTGGGTTGCTTTTCACACTTTGATTCCAGAAGAGACAAACTGCTGGGCTTTTTTTTGTAATACAAATTAATTGTCTTAGTGAAACCCAATTTTACTTCTCTTACTGAGTAAAGGTCTGTTGTTGTGTGTGTGTGTGCAAATGATTCAATCATACATTGTGCGAGCTATAAGCTCAGAGATCCAATCACAGTTATTTTTCACTGTTGTGACATGTGACCTCTACCGCAACTCGCTACTGACACTGCAAATGTTACTTTCTTCATCTTGATTATACTTGCTCGGGGACCAGCCTCAGATCATGGGGGTAAGGGTTTCTGGCCGCCTCTGTTACCTTGTAGCCAAACGTGTGTACTTGGTGCTGAGGGAAACCAACTTCTCATACCAACCATTTGAGAGGGGTCATTTCAAGGAGGTCACATGGTGCAAGGTTACTTGGCGAGGAATATTAGCAACAAGTGGTAATGCACTTTTTTCATGTCCTGTCGCCAGATTGTTTTTCGAAAAGGAACTGCAACTTTTTTTTTGTCATAGTGATGCACACTGAAAGTACAGCACCAGCGCCTTTAGTGGAAACAGTTTGAAGTTTCACACGTCTTTAACAAAAAAAGGACACACTAACTATAAAAAGCATACCCACTACCGCGAGAAATGTTGTTGGCGACCTCTTTGTGGATTACAACCTCACCCCAAACCTGTGGCTAACATAAGGCATATTATCTTCTGAAAGGTGGTTTTATGTTGCCTCAGAAATGCTCCCAGACCTGCTGTCATGTTAAGTAGTGAATAATAAATAAAAAAAAGAATTGTGGAAGATGGCTCAGAATGGAATTGATGCGAGACCAACTACTTTCCAAAAACATATATTGGCTTCATTCTGCTCTCATTGGCCCAGTTAGGGAAATGTAATGTTTTGCATCTATTGCATTTTTGTCCCGGCATCCTAACTAATGTAGTGATTCTTGTCTGATGCGGTTATGATTTTTTTTTATATTTCTGTCCCCTGTTCAGTTCATTCAGCTTTACATCCAGACACTGATGCAGACGGTGAATAAAACTGCCTGCTGTTAGCTCCCCCACTCAGAGTAGGTATTGTAGTCAGGGCTCTAGACAGGCGTGAGCAGGACTCCTTTCAGAAGTCAGCCTTTCTGAAATGCACAACCTCCAAAACCTTCAAGTAAGTTGTGTTCTCATTACACATCCCACTTCGTGTTCATACTATCTGGAGAGTTCTTTGTTTATGTTCCTCAGGCATAGTTCTCATTTGCCTAAGCCTTTACCTAGTCCATGTATGTAAGAATTCTAATCAAGTATAACCAATAACCAGGATTTACCATTTGTCTGGTAAACATCGTCAAATTAAATGTTTGCCACTCCAGAAAGGCATAGTTGTGTTTGTGTGTGTGTGTGTTTAGGGTTTTAGAATTAGGTTTAGAAGGTTTTATTGTTAGGGTTAGAGATGGGATGCAGGTTGAAGTTGAGTGAGTAAGAGTGAGGGTTAAAGCATCTACATGCTGACAATTGGTAACTTTAAATTTTTTCCAAATACAATGTGACTAAACCAATTAAAAACTTTTGCCTCTAAATCTTAACCTTAATCCACTCTTCTCAACCACATAGTACAGGCACATGTCTTTGGACACACGCCCTTTGATCTTGTAATTTCTTAATCCCGAATAGTCTAATGTAAAGGGCTGCTTGTATAAATTGTAGAGGCAAGGTTTTGTTCATTCTTTTGTTTCTGTCGCTCTGGGGTTATTGATACTAAGGTGATGTGTCAACATGTTTGAAATGGAAGTAGCGGTGTAGGTTATTGTTCTGAAGTGCTGGGGACATACAGTTAATGTTTTATCAACACCCATCCCCACTGTCTATTGGAATTACTGTATTCCACTGTCAAACTGGAGATTTCCATAAAGCTGTAAGGCTGCAGTGTTTTATCAGTACCAACACTCGCCATTTCACCACTATCGTTGTCTTGTGTTCACTGGGCTAAATAGCTGTGAAGGATCCAACAATTATAATTTATTGTGTTTTAGCAAAACGGCCATGTATTTTTATGTTTTATTTATGATTTATTCACAAGGCGTTAAACACTGTGTATGTAGCTATTTATTCAGAATGTTTGGTAAAGTATTCATGTGGGTTCACGTGCAAGTACTCAAGTCTCCCCCATACGTGTTGTTAGTAATATATAACATACTGTTACGGTTCGTTATATGTGTACCATTACAGTCCTAATTACGCATCTGCCTGTCTGTCCCTGGTTTTAAATGGGAGGAGATGTGCCCGCTGCCTTGGCTAAATAGACTGCCTTTTAAAAATAAAACCAACTAAAGATGATCTAAGGGAGTTTTTAAATTTTGTTTTAGTATTGCTGTATACCACATGACAATATACATATCTGCCTTACTTCAGTGTCTGTAGTCTGGGCAGTATATTGGTACTACTGTATTTTAAGAGAACCTGCCGTTTTTATTCTGATTTAACTTTTTTTTTTTTCCTTTTCCCCAGACCTTGTATGCTGTCTTTGGCTGTCTGTGAGCGTGAACCTCGGTCAGTATGGAAGAATAGGGCACGCCAGGGTCTGAGGGAAATGGATTTTGATTTGTCCAAGTCCTGCTACTTCGAGTCTCCTCGCTTCACCGCCAGATGCCTCTGAAGGACGTGTAGCCGTTTATGGGAACCCCAGCCGGGCTCGCTCTCTGAGGACTTAAGCTCTTCCTTCGGGACGCCACTTTCCACTGTAGCTGACGTTGTACGCGGGGGGGGGGAGAATCATGGCGAACAACTCGTACAGCGGAGTGAAGAACTCCACGGCGATGGCCAACCACGATGGGGACTTTGGGTGCTCGCTCAAGGACCTGCGGGCCCTCATGGAACTCCGGGGGGCCGAGGCGATAAGCAAAATTGGGGAACGTTACGGCGACGTCCAAGGACTATGCACCCGGTTGAAGACCTCGCCTGTGGACGGTAAACGCCTGCTCTTAGTTCATCCGCCATTAACTTCCCTTTTATTTCCGTAGCTTGTATCTTTATTCTTATGGTATCTGTTTTGTTCGCCTATCGAAGGCTATAAAAATTTGGTCGAGTCTGTGGGTGAGTTTTCTGCAGTCGGCCATGGATTTAAACGGTTTTAGATTTTGGTGACTGGTTCTCTTTTTTTAGGGGGGATATTTTAAACCCTTGCTAAACGTGCGTTTTCTCTCTTACTATGTCAGTACTGTTATGTTTTAACCTGGGCTAAGCACTGCTTCGGGAGGTAGCCGGTGTAATTTCTGCATACCGTTCGCTCATGGTTTTAGTGAGATGGGAGCTAGGAGGCAGATGGACAGGCTGTGGTGCCCCTCTGCTACATTAATTGTGGCGGACGCAATGCTTATCAACCTACAACTGTGTTGTTGGTCAAAGTAGCCTTGAGAAGCTAGATTATTCGCTAAGCTTGCAAGCTCCCTAGGCTAATTGGCTAACTGGGGAATTGTTTACGTTCAAAAGTCAGCGTTTTTCAAAAGGACCCCTCAATTGTCTTCAGTATTAGGTAAGACTTGTTCTTCTGTATTTGATGAGTCATGTTTTGTTGGTTGTATTTAAGTTAATTGGTCTTATTTAAAGTACTGGAAGGAGCATGTTCCTTTTGAACCAGAGTGCGTTTGTCATTCCAGGGTGTAATATTGGTTTGGTATCAACCCAAGCCGGTGTGAGGTTAAAGCAACCCCTGTAACGTCAGCTACATGTTAGTGCTGGGGTTTGCAAGTGATCCAATACCATCACACCATACTATGTTTAATTATACAATTAATAATAATAGTACTTCAATAAATGTTTAGAGCGTTTTGTCATTACTTAGAATAGCCGAGCAGTGCGTTAAATTAATAAATATAAAATAAAAGGGGGAGGGGTGTACAGTGTGCAGTGCGGGTTAATTGGATTTCAGTGATTGTTCCCGTCTCCCTAAAAGTATCTGGCCGGGGCAAGAAACTGGAAACATGCAAACTGCTTTGAAAGCATATTATTAAAATGTTGTGTGAGAACTGAAATGTCAACTATATATATATATATATATATATATATATATATATATATATATACACTTTGTCTTGATCATGTAGACCGATAGTTTTCTAGCTTGCCCATATCATCTACTGGCTGTTGTAGCAATCTAGAGGGCGTAACTTAAACACATAAACACGTACTATCCATACAGTTAGGGAATTTATTTTGATGAAAAGAACACTTAAGCATCTTGATGTTCATGCATCTGTATCTTGCGGCACTTCCCTACTGTATTCAGATGTAACCTCCAAGTACCCGCTGGTGGCTATTTGTAGCTTATCCATTTCTGCAAAGTTTTTTCCAAGTCTGTAATGTAAAACATGTTACATTAGGGATCTCTCACTCCATCGGTTAATGTGCTTTTATTGGCCCATGTCAACAATAGCTTCTCGCATGAGTGACTGGCCTTTTATGAGGCGCACGTCATAAAAGCTACAGAAAAAAGAAAAAAGGTTTTTTTATTACATTTCTAAATCGGACGGTCATGCATTATCCTTTTTGTGTAACAACGTAACATTTGTAAGTCACTTTAAAGCTCATCTGTGGTTTCAAATAGGAACGTTTTTATGTTTGGCTACAATTTGAATGAACAAATACTCTAGTACTAATGTCTTCTTGGATAATCGAATAACCGTTCTCGTTCCTGGTGTTGGTTCTCATCCACATCACTGCAAGTGTGCTTGACTTTGCTGCGTTGTCATTGGGTCGTGTCGTCCGCCGTGCCCTGACATCACTTCCTTGAAATGCTCGTAGTAGACAGGTGTCCGGGGAGAAAGGGTGGCACCGAAGGCTGTGCGCTATTCCTGGACCTGTGTGTCCGCCCCCTACTCACCCCTAGTGTGCCAAGGGAGGCTCCAACCGGACCAGCTGTCCGCCTGTCACTGAACCACTGGTTCTCGGTTCCACATGTGTGGACCGGGCGGGACGGTGTTGCGAGGCTAGTAACGGGTTTAGAGACGTGGTGACGTGGTAACGGGTTTAGAGACGTGGTGACGTGGTAACGGGTTTAGAGACGTGGTGACGTGGGTGACGTGGTGACGTGGTAACGTGGTAACGGGTTTAGAGACGTGGTGACGTGGTAACGGGTTTAGAGACGTGGTGACGTGGTAACGGGTTTAGAGACGTGGTGACGTGGTAACGGGTTTAGAGACGTGGTGACGTGGTAACGGGTTTAGAGACGTGGTGACGTGGGTGACGTGGTGACGTGGTAACGGGTTTAGAGACGTGGTGACGTGGGTGACGTGGTGACGTGGTAACGGGTTTAGAGACGTGGTGACGGGGGCGAGAGATGAGCTCATCCCTGGAACTCTACCCTGCTGCCCTGTTCCATTTTGCCCAGCCTCTCCACCGTCGTGACGCGCGCTAGTCCCCAGGTCTCGCCGTGCCCTGGAGACGTGGGTTGAAAAACACTTCATTACCAGAGTCTCTCTCCGGGCCCTCCCCAGCAGTAGTATGCTCAGTGTAGCTGCGAATATTAAAAAAAAAAAATTACACTCACTGCTATTTTCATATCACCATGACCACTGGTTCCCCACCTTCTTTTCCCCCTTTAAGGCATGCCGCTATTCCATTTTTCATGGACTCCTCGTCGTTTGTCTGTGTGTAGGCTCTGGTCTGCGCTCCACTCAGCTGATATGGCCGTGCCGAGTGTGTGGAAGAAGTGCATAGTCACTTCACGTTAGGGACTTGGCTGGGTTGAGCCTCCCCTGCCCATAGCAGTTTGCTCATAGAGTGGGATGGAGGATTCCAGTGGCCCAAAGCATGGTCTTTGCCGTTGAAGTGCGTGTTTTGCAATACCAACTTTAAAATGGTGATGCCCGTACAACTTAAAATCCATTTTGGGGGAATTGCATGGGGATGTGCCCTCTGTCTTTCACTATTCCCCCTCCTGATTCCCAGTGGTTTGTTCCTAATTGCTGATGTGACCTTGGTTGAACTCTTGCGGTGAGGGGATTTCGTTTTGATCCAAGATCATAGCGGCACTGGCGTACATCCACCGCGGGCAGTGCCCTGCCCTGCTAGCTGTAAATTGCTTGGGCCACATCCCTTTGTACGTTCTGCAGGCCCCTGTTCCTCACCCCTACAAAGGTGAGTTAGCAACAAAATACTGACATGCTTCACCTAAGGGTGGTTGTGTATTTATAAGTGTTTACTGTACCCTCTAATGACCGCTAACAACTTGTAACTAGAGTGACAAAGTGTCATACACGATCTGTTTCAAAATGTACGCCACATACTTCATAGACGTTAGTGTGACGATACGCTCTATTGGCGTGTTAGTATGTGTCCTTAATAACCAGGAAAATGCACCTCACCCTCCAACAGAACCCTTAATTTTTCTCTTATTTTGGCTCTTGCATTATTGTTATAATGTTTTGAGTATTTCAGTGCTATGGAAAGTATTTGCCAGATTCTTTTCATGCATTATCATAAATAAAATATTTTATGATCTTCTGCAGTTATGATGGAATAGTTTCTGAAACACTCTTGGCTGTTTTTGGAATGTGTAAGGCTGGTATAGCAAAATTGGGTTTATGAAGCTTCTACAGGATTGGTAGGTAAGACTTGTCTCTGTTGATTGGTAGGTGAGACTGGGGGAGACTAATCTCTGTTGATCAGTCGATTAGCTGTACGTTTGGTAATAGTGGAGCCATGTTCCAGATCTGGAGTTGCTTCAAATACAATTTTTTGTGTGTATTCTGTTCTTGGACGGGGGCCTAATTTAGATTTATTTTTTACACTTGTGTATGAATTGGCCCATTTAGTGTTGGAGACTATGCTGTCATTTAAAATGAATGGTTGCTGGACAATCGAAAGGCAACGTCAGCAGGCAATTTCTCCATTCTAAAGCCCTTTCACTGATCTTTTTAATATTTTAAGCTTTTCTGGAAAAACAAGAAAGTTATTTTAAGACAAGAATTTGTATGCAATTCAATTAATTTCATTAGTTGGTAATCAGTTATAATTTTATCTTTTAAACATTACATTTACAGATGCTAGTAATCTCTGGCTTTCAAGTCGTTTTTGCTGGGTAATAGATGGCAATGATTTGTTTGCATTGTTTGTCTTTTTGGGGGGAATTAAATTGATGGATTTTTTTAATTATTTGCCTTCAAAGATGACATGTTAATCCGTAGCAATGCGCTTTATGCCAAATCTTCATCCATTCCCATTGTGGATGTATTGTGTAGAATTCCTAGCCCTTAAAACTTGTTTAGAACCATGGTGTGACAAAATCTGGAATTATGACTTCTGAATTATGCTTTCATCTGAGCTTTGGTGCTATTTTAACTCTGAATGCTTAGCTTTGGTTTTGATTTAGGGTTGGCTGATTTATTGGATCCGTTATTGTAACTCTTCAAATTTTGGGAATTATTAACTTATATGATGCTCAATCATTGTTTTTTTTTTTTTAAATGCGGCTTGGGGTTGTGTGCAGCCGAATAGCTCAGAAAGCTTTCTGAGTGTAGTGTGGCTCAATGCAGCATTATCGTTTGTTTACCTCATGAAAATACAGATTTGCTAATGATAGTTGAATGCGATATCTTTTACAGGTTTGTTTGTCTGTTTCGCCAACGTTCATTCTTGCACGTCATTTAAACCAAGGCTGCTTATACTCTGTGAGATGACGCAATAGCAGAAATACAACCCCTATTTTGAATTGTACTCAGACTGTTCGCTACAGACCGTGGCTCTGCTGCGGCATTCAGTGTGTCCCAGGGAACAGAGACCGCACGGCAGATGGTCCTGTTTGGCTCACTTTGAGTGACAGGTGGTGGGCTGGTGTTCTATCTGCCCCCAGATTGATTTACCTGTTGTAGTCTCTGGCTTACAAGCCTCTTCAGTAGGGTAGTTGTTGTCTCTGGGTTTAGCTGGTTGTCATGGTGTTCTGTTCCTCCATACCTTTTTCTGAAAAAATCTCTGGAGGACTTTGTGGCAAATGCCGATGGCACCCCTGGGTTCACCCTGAGTAGGCTGATGACTGCAGATTACTTTTCTTGCCCGAAGTTGGGCTTTTGTTTTTATTGCAAATATCAGGATGATAAACAGATGACAAAAACTCTTAAATATTTGCCAAAGAACAAACCAGTTGCTGAGGGTAACAAATGGAGCCAAATGGGGAGTTGAAAGCTTGTAGTGAATCAAAGTAGACAGACTGTGAACTACAGTGGCAGCAGCATGATAAACGTTGGCCTTTAATCGAGCTCTAAACGGTGAGTCATCACCAGCAGCGACACCTCGCAGGCAACCCACACACACGCAAACACTGGGGAGGACTGCATTATTCCCTGCTTGCTAAGTGCATCTCCCCCAAAACACAGCATTATTGTCCTACCCCAGTATCTGTTTTGATTGACACCTAATATTCACTGCTCCTAAAAACACTTAACTCGCACACAAATCAGTTCTCGATAAATACAATCTATTAAAGGTCAAAATCATTACTGTGCTTTGTTGTAATTTGTTGACAACCAAAAGATGTAACAACTATCAGTGGAAACCAAAATCGCCAACTGATTGAGGGCTGGATTTGAACACCGAGTAAAATCGTGGCAGCTCATAATGTGACTCGGTAGTGTGTATGGTGACGTGCCTGTATGCACTCCCGACAATGTCTATGCCTGCTGTGCATGTCCCGGGGGATCTCCTCCCAGACATGGATCTGGGCGTCATTGAGCTCCTGGACGGTCTGTGGTGCTACTTGGCGGCGTTGGATGCTGGATACATATCGTCTCCAAGGTTCACATTTGGATTCAGGTCTGGGGAACCTGAGGGCCAGTCGGTAGCATCGATGCCTTCGTCATCCAGGAACTGCCTTCCCCTTCTGGCCCCAGGAGGAACCCAGGCCCCACTGCACCAGTGTAGGGTCTGAAGATGGGTCTGAGGATTTCATCCCTCGGTGTATCGTTGGCTAGCACGTGGAGGTCTGTGTGACCCTCCAAGGATATGCCTCCCCAGACATCACTGACCCGCCACCCAAACCAGTCATGATGGACAATGTTGCAGGCAACATAACTTTCAACACTCTCCAGACCCTTTCCCCTCTGTCCCATGTGCTCGGTGTGAACCTGCTCTCATCTGTGGGCGAAATGGGGCGGGTCGGTGCTGGGCTGTGAGCCGGTGCTGGGCTGTGAGCCGGTGCTGGGCTGTGAGCCTGTGCTGGGCTGTGAGCCGGTGCTGGGCTGTGAGCCGGTGCTGGGCTGTGAGCCTGTGCTGGGCTGTGAGCCTGTGCTGGGCTGTGAGCCTGTGCTGGGCTGTGAGCCTGTGCTGGGCTGTGAGCCGGTGCTGGGCTGTGAGCCTGTGCTGGGCTGTGAGCCGGTGCTGGGCTGTGAGCACAGGTCCCACTAGAGGACGCCAGGCCCTCATGCCTCCCTCATGGAGTCTGTTTCTGACCGTCCCCTGGAGGTCATTTTGTGCGGCTCTGGCAGTCCTCCTGTTCCTCTAGGCACTGAGCAGCAGATATCGGTCCTGCTACTAGGTTGATGCCGTTTTACAGCCCTGTCCAGTTCTGTAACTGCCTTGTCTTTGGTATCTCCTCCATGCTCTTGTCTAGACTACAGGGAGACACAGCAAACCTTTTTATTGAAAAATAACACAAATGATATCCTCCACAATTGAACAATCTTATTACACATTACGGTTTCATTAGAAGATAAAAAAAATATTAAACATTCCATCAACTGTCAATAAACCCCCCCCCCCCTCCTTCGGATGCTACATTTAGACAGACAGCCCATTCCTGATCTTTTTTCACTCTTTCAACCAATCAGATCAACACTTGAACACCTCAGTGAAAAGAACTGATGTCGTTGGTCCCCCCCCCAGACGATTCAGCTTTTTATGTAGGCTAATTCATCAAGTGTATCACGCTAAATAGTTATTTGTGAAAATGCGACCATTTAACATGTTATTTAAACATAATGCAATTCATATCTTGAACCATTCAACAAACGTAACACTGAAAGACCTGGCGCTTTGAGTGTCAAATGATTTTATGCAGCGTGCTGACTTGGTTGGATTTGGGGTTGTACCTATATTGGAGATATTGCTTTTCTTAATAATTTCAGAAGTCCTCTGGAGGATGTCTCTAAACCTCCCCACTGACATTTACAGTTGCCACTGCCACGTTCTCTTTCAGCGTTATCGGCTAGTACGGCCGCCATTCAATGCATGCCTCCTGCCCCCTAGAGCTTTTACTCGATGCGCTGCAGAAAGGTCATGGCAATCATTGGCTTTAGGGCCTGAGCCATTTGCTGAGCTTGCTACTTCTCTTGCCGACGGATGTTCGGGAGCATCGTGACCAAGACTGAGCTTAAAAAGAAAAGCTTCCATCCCGCTGGACCCGTCCGACTGTAAACCAACGGCTCTCTCTGATCTGCAGTTTCATCTGCCCCTCTGTGCGTGTTTTGCACACCTCGACACACTGACACGCACCTCGCTCGTTCACCCACGTCCACTCAATCACTCACTCTCTCCAAGGACACGTCTCTCATACCCACTTTAAATGTACACACACACGCACGCTCTCGTCTTTTCACCCACACACATTCTGTGCACATGCTCCCGTCACAGTTCATTTTGCCAACTGTTGCTGAACGTCCATCTCCCCGTTTCTCGGGAGATGGTTTAGCGAGCCCCAACACGGGCATTTCCCTCCACCCACGCGCACCTGCTGCGGGTCTATGCTGATGTATTTCTGCCGTCACCCCCCGGAGTCTGACGCTGGTTCTGGGGTACGCTAGACGTGACCGAGGGGGCTGGTTTCCTGCCGTGCAGACGTGTTGCTGCAGCACATTTGTAACCGTTAACTCGGATCTCTCCTTCCGGCCGATTGTCATCTCTCTGCTTGTGGACGTTGTGCCCGTTCTTCCTTTTCTGATTCCTCATCTCCTCGTTTGCTCTCCTCAACCCAGTGCTGACTAATCACCCAGAGCCACGTGATGTCACCGCTTAGTGCCGGCGGACTGTATACTTGAGCCCTGGCTGGCCCAGCTGCTGTTTGGTCTATGTGACTGTGAGCCTCGGCCTTCCCACGGCCTCCCCCCATAGCATGCCCACGGCCTCCCCCCCATAGCATGCCCACGGCCTCCCCCCATAGCATGCCCACGGCCTCCCCCCATAGCATGCCCACGGCCTCCCCCCATAGCATGCCCACGGCCTCCCCCCATAGCATGCCCACGGCCTCCCCCCA
>JACXGK010005230.1:0-34026 GCA_016801125.1 Novumbra hubbsi | reverse complement strand
CCTTGTTGTCTGCATCTGTGGGTCCAGCTAAAAAAGGCCATAAACCTGTCTTCCTATACATGCTATGTCCTTGCCTCTAATCTCTTGATTTATAGTCCTACCTCTGGAATGTACATCTTAATATTTACGACCTCCAGCTGGCTAATTTCAGAGTATACGCCCTACTGGCACCGTTAGCTTCTAATAGCACACACACATCAAATCTTAACTAAAATTATCCACAGTTGTCAGTCTCAACGGGGAGGTGTGAGGGTATGTTGCTATATGAGATCACCCTAATTAATACATCCTCAAATGTATCTTGACAGGTACATTTTTAAAGGTACCATCGTTGATGTAGAGTGAGACAAAATATTGTGCACAAGGGGGCATTTTTATTACGTTTTTACAACAATTGTTGGGTTAGGCGATATTGTATGTAGAATACTGATTTGACGAATTCCTGCACCGCTAGGGGACAGAATTTATATTTTTGCTTTGAGTTCCCACTTCCGCGTGCCATCTTATTAAACTTCCCCTGAATTGTTTCTTTGGCCTCTTCTGCCAGCCCGATTCAACATGGTGGGTACTAGAACATTTATAACCGTATTTTAATCTGTCGTAATCCTCTCTATTTAACCAGCCACGATAGTATTTTGCACCATAAGAATGAAACTTATGAGGTTTTACTCAATCACTTCGACATATTGAGGTGGAATGCCCTTCCTAAACGTTATGTGAACAATATAATGTGTTGTGGTTTTCGAGATGCTAGCGGAAGAGGCAGTACGGCATCTTTTGCTGTCTGCGAACGACCACGTTTTCAACATTTGATGGCAATCATTTGAATTGATAAACATTGGTTATTGCACACCATCTGTTGCTGGGCTAATTCGTTAGTGTTCTTGCTAATTTTTTGAAGTATGTAATTGAATTTGTTGAGGACACTGGTTAGCATTTAGTTGGCTAACTACAGTACCTGATGGTAAATCATCGTAATTGTATCACATTTTACTGTGGTTGACTTGGTTTAATAACATAACATTCGCAGTTCGTTTCGACTGCGTACATTCAAGTCATTCGGAATTGTTTTAATTCTGATTAGGTTACGAGCCTATGGTAGGTAGTAAGGGTGAGTACAAGTTATGGGAACGCTAATACTACGACGCCAGACGAATGATTTTCCATGCATTTAAACCCTGTATCGAAAGTGACTATGGCACTGATAAGTGGCCCGGTCATTGATAATACAGGAAAAGTAAAATGGGAGCCTTTTCCGTGTCCGATGGGTCATTAGTCCCTACCGGACCCCGTATCTCTCAGACATGTTTAGCTGAATGTAGCCAATCAATTCTTGTTCAGGAAACCTAGAGTAACTATGTAAACTCTTCCACAGGGACGAGTCAGGACTAAGACCGTAAAAAAGGCCGCCCGGGTCATCATCGAGAAGTATTACACCCGGCTGGGAAATGACTTCCATACAAACAAGAGGGTGTGCGAGGAGATCGCCATCATCCCCAGCAAGAAGCTGCGAAACAAGATTGCTGGGTGAGTTTGGCTCTGGCCTATATTTGAAGTGTTACAGTAGTTGTCTTAAGGGGGTAAGAGAAGGGGACGGGTTGGCTGTGTTTTGTTTTTTTGGCTTCAAACTCCTTTGTTCAGATGGAGTTTTTAGAGCATCAACTATTCCAACTTGTTTGGTTTTATTCCCTTTAATTAGAGGGCCAGTAGTTAGGTTGGTCACACCAGGCAGTGTTTGTGGGCTTGGGAATGGAATATTAGTTGGAAATGTTCTTTGCTGATTCTCAACATAATGGCACCAACTGAATCTATTTCTGGTTTGGATAATGTATAGGCTTTTTTGCAAATTGATTTGGACATGTACAATCTTGTGGGAAGTCCCATAACATGTCAATTTAAAATGAATGCATTGTTTAAAAAAACTCAGGGAACACTTAAATCACACATCAGATCTCGGTGTAGGAAATAAAGTGAGTGTCCCGTCAATGGCATCAATGACTTTGTCATCCAGGAACTGGCCACATGAGGCCAGGCCTTGTCATGCACCAGGAGGAACCCAGGGCCCACTGCTCCAGTGTAAGGTCTGAAAACGGTTCTGAGGATTTCTTCCCGGTACCGTTGGCTAGCACATGGAGATCTGTGCGACCCTCCAAGGATATGCCCCCTAGACAATCACTGACCTGCTGCTACTCCGGTCCTGCTGGATAATGTTGCAGGCAGCATAACGTTCACAACTCTCTCTAAACGTCTGTCACGTGTGCAGTGTAAACCTGCTGTCACCTGTGAAGAGAACAGGGCGCCTGTTCTCATTCAACCTCTGTGATCAAGGTCCTGTCTACGGGACCACACCTCAGACTGTCGACATGTCATGTGTAATGGCTTAAAACGTCCTTAGGAAATGACAGAGAAGAATTATGACTTGATGTGATAAAGACATGCAAACTTAATGGTACTAGCTGTATTTTTCTGGTCAATGCACTGTGTTGCCAACATAACAAAGAGGTGCCGTTTACTGTTTTGAGAAGGGTTGTACATCCATTGGGTGTGTACCTCAGCCTCAATGAGACTGGCCACTTGCTGTGGTGAGATGATGCGTACAACCCCGGGACAGAGGAACACCCAATGTTGGAAACAACATGGCAACATTAACTCTTATGCAGTCATCACAGATTTCTATAAAATGATGAAAGCTAATCAATGATTAAACACCTGTAGTTGAACAGACTTTTGGAAGCTGTGTATTTAGTATTTTTTGAAAGTGATGGCATTGCTACAGACATTACATTTTCCTGATTCGTCCAAGTATTTTGACTTGTCCTGGAAGGTGTTTAAACCCACTGTTTAACTGTTACTTTTGAACGAAAAAAAGTGCCTTTTTTATTTTATTTTTTTATTGTGGGGGTGTAAGATTACTTCGTTTTTGTCCAATTATTTCCAGGAACCGATTTAATGTCACTGTGCATTTCACTTGAATACAAACTGCCTGTCTTCAGCCCTATATGCTGGGCATTCCTATGGCTTGTATGCGAGCTTAAAGGGCTAGTTCAATATTTGGCAATGCCTTTTTTTTTTTTTTACTTCTATAGTCCAATTAGCTTGTGATAACCTTTTATATATCTGCATCTACTATGTGGGTTATGATTGTTTTTGTCAACTGGTTGGTGGGTTCTGGTCACATCAGGGATTTTCACACAGCCTGTCAAAACCAAATGTGGCTTTCAGTGGATTTTAATGTTTTTATGCTCTAGCTTAAACCTTTTTCTTAACATTGACAATGCTCCTGTTCAGACAGGTTGGTATTTGAAAACACTAGTTGTACTATTCTGGGTGAACTGCTATAATAGTTAATTTATTTGATTATCGAGCAGGTTTTCCCAAAATGTCTTCCACAAAACCCTGTATCGAAAGTGATGTGGCATTACTGTGGCCATAGTCATTGATAGTACAGGAAAAGTGACTTTGAAAGCCTTTCCCGTGTTTGTTGGAATGCCAGTTCCTATCAAACCCTGTGACTTTCAGACATCTTCCACTCCAGAAAACATGCATGGAACCAAATCTTCGAATCTTAACATGTTTTCTAATGATTCCGTGTTGTCGTTATGCTTTGACACTATTGCTTATGTGGTTTTTAACTGGGTTTCCGTGTTCCGCTCTCAGGTATGTGACCCATCTGATGAAGCGCATCCAGAGGGGTCCCGTCAGGGGCATCTCCATCAAGCTCCAGGAGGAGGAGAGGGAGAGGAGGGACAACTATGTCCCTGAGGTAAGTGTCCCTCACTGGGGCTCCAAGCTCATCGGATCTATGGAAGGTGGTAGGAGCGACTCAAAGTTCATGCTAACGATTGCCAAGCCAATGTACCAAGAGCATGTTCCCTCTGGTTACCGGCTGCAGCGGGTCTGCTTGTGGGAAAGGTTTGGTTTAAAGCTATGCATTCAATAGGACTTAATGACCTACTCGTTAACTGCTTTTGGTGATCCGTGATGTCCTTTCTTGTCTGCTATTGGTAATCATAAGTTCATATGTGGGCTTGGCCTGTGGAAGTTGTTTGGTATGTCCTGTATCGAAAGTGATTATGGTATGACTGTTGCCATAGTCATTGATAGTACAGGTATAGTGATTTGAAAGGTTTTCCCGTGTTTGTTGGAACATTGGTTCCTTTCAAACCCTGTATCTTTCAAACAGTCATCAGATCGTGCCTCAGTAAAAGCGTTTTTTTATCATTTGTCTTGTTGGTGTCGAGGTTAGATGGCGTGCACTGAGGTGTTTCAATTGGCACATGAACAACGTTGTCTCTGTTTCCAGGTTTCTGCTCTTGACCAGGAGATCATTGAGGTGGATCCTGACACCAAGGAGATGCTCAAACTACTGGTGAGTCCCTCGCTGACCTGGACGGTTAGAATAACGCCCTGTGGGCCGCTGCATTTTAGCTCCAACCTTACAGTTACTGCCCAGTGGTTACAGGTCTTTGAGAATGTTTTTGTAGTAAAAGTCCATGTGTGTTTTATGAGCAGTTCTGTGTTTTAATGGTGTGGGTGTATGCAGATAATTAAACATGTACATTTCTCATTTGCCTGCTCATTGTGAGTAGTACTTCTCAGTTTTTGAATCATTTTCACTGTTTTTTTAGATGTTATAATTTTTCTGCCAATTTACGCTTTGGCCAAGTATGAACATGAGTCATGGTTTTATTTTATGGGGATGCACTTAAATCACTTTCTTTAGGAAGTTTATTTAAACCCTGTATCGAAAGTGACCATGGCCATTCTGTTGCCCTAGTCATTGATAGTACAGGAACAGCAGTGTTGAAAGCTTTTCCCGTGTTTGTTGGATAATCAGTTCCTCTCAAACCCTGTATCTTTCAAACATTTTCATACTACAGGGCAGTTAACTGATGTACTCACTGATGACACAATACATTATTTGATTAATGAACCTGTGGTGTATTCTGGTTGTTACGTGTTTATTTATTTTTATTTTATTTTTTATCTTCCAATTTTCTTCAGGACTTCGGCAGTCTGTCCAATCTACAGGTCACCCAGCCAACGGTCGGAATGAACTTCAAGACACCCAGAGGAGTCTAGGCATTTGTATAATATCTTAATAAAAACCAATACAAAAAAGCAATGTGCCTCTAGTGGTGTTACTTTGGAAAAATAGAAACATCAGTGTGCACACTGGAAGTGGGAATGTTTAATTAAGTTGTTTTGCACAAATCAGTTTTTAATTGGCTGACTGTTGATAGACTTTTTTTTTTTTTTTTATGGTCATCGCAGTACAACGCCGAGCCAGTTGAACCTCAGGGATGTCAGTCTGTCCAGTTGGGAAGCATCACTGATTGTGAATCAGTGACTCCTGTTTTGGTGCAAATGGAAGTGAAAACCTTTCTGTGAGGAGTAGCATTGTCAGAGCCCTACAAAATGACCTCCAGCTGGCTACTTGTGTGTGTCTGATTGAATTGTCAGAAACAGACTCCATGAGGGCCTGACATCTAGTGGGACCTGTGCTCACATCTCAGCACTATGCAGCTTGATTGGCATTTGCAAGCGAACAACAGAATTGGCAGGTCTGCAATTGGTGCCCATTCTCTTTACAGAAGAGTGCAGGTTCACTGAGCATATGTGACTTACATTAAAGAGAGCAGGCGCTGTGGTGAATGTTATGCTGCCTGCAACATCACCCAGCATGACTGGTCTGGTGGTGGGTCAGTCAAGGTCTGGGAAGGAATATCTTTTGAGGGTCCCACAGACCACATGCTAGGAAATGGTTTCCTGACTGCTGTTGGGTACGGGGACATCATGTATCAGAGCATCCAACGCCTCCAATTGGCACCAGACTGTCCAGGAGCTTAATGATGCCCTGAGCCACGTCTGGGAGACACCCCTGGAAACCATCCGCCGTCTCATTAGGAACATGCCCAGACATGTCAGGAGTGCATACTATTGAGTTGCGTGATACAATTCACGGAAGTTTGTACAGCCTGTGATTTCAATTGTTTACTTTTATTTAATCTAGCTCTCAAACGGTATATTGTTTCCCTCAACTAATTACACCAGGTAGGCTACAGTAAATATGTTGATCTTTAATATATTTCGTTCATCTAGACCCGATGTTTGTTTTAATTGTTTCCTTAAATATTTTGAGCAGTGTGTTAGGGTACAACTCGGCTATATCGTCTGTTAGGATTTTTTATACAGTTAACACTGAAGGTCACATGTGTTGCGCTTTGAATTGGTTTTATGCAACCTACTGGAGAACTGTAATTCTCATGGACCAGTAATGCCACTACTTTTAAGCTGTAATAATGATACAAACTACATAAAACGTACGTTGTGGTGAAAGGTATTTGTTGCATTACCTAAATTGCTGGGTCGACCCTTCTAGTGGGTTCATTATACTTCTTTTCAGAGCTGTTAAGCACAAGCTTTGAAAAATAATGTTGAGTTTAGAAGAATAAGCAAGTACATCGTAATTCTTTCAGATAACTTTACTAACTGCCTATCCTATATGCACATAACTGGAATGTTTGAGCGCATTTTCACACACGAATTCATTCAAGCGCACTCGCCATAGATTCACTTTCATCCAAACAATATGTTTTAATAACTTTTGTGCAGGACAACTAGTAACGGAACATTTGAGAGACCCTAACAATGTATTACAAAATAAGTTATTACACACTTCAATGCACAATATGGAGAGATGTGTTACATTTAAGCGACGCTAGAATGCTCAACTCCAAGAAGGCTTGGTTCGCGTTTACTCAGACAGCCCAAACCGGATATTTTTTTTATGACTAGATCATTTTGCTTGCGTGATCTGTTTGTTGATCGCGTGGTCCGGCTGCTTGTGTACACGCAAAATTAGACGAGATGACTGAAGTTAAAAAATATTCATTAAAATGATCACGTTACATTACTACCCAACAAGTACATTGGTGAACCTAAGTTCACAAGCATTTCAACAGAAAGAAGTTGCAGAAAGCTCCTCGTGGACAGTCGCACATTTTGCCGATTCGAGCACCTTTCCTCACCGCGCAATGTTCCCCCAAGTCGCACTGGAAAATGTTAGGATCAAATTAATTCGAAGACTACAGATTGCAGATTACAATATTCGTTTCTGTAAAATTGTTCGAAACAAACATTTCTGTAATAACCTAATATTTTAGAGGAATGAGATTTCATTAAGAACGACTGACAATAAAAATGTTAAAACAATAGACTTTATACTTTTAAGCTTACCGTGGGAAGTTGTCCAAATTTCTTTTCCCATGGATTAATTCTTTTGGTCTGCAGTTTTTCGAGAACTTCGTGCAGAGCCCCGAGCTGTCAAAACAATATTAAATATACAAGTACAATTTTGGAGCAATTTTTAGCTCTGACCGGATTTGAAAAATTTGTATTTTATAGAATCATGACCTTTCGAGGAAAGGTCATAATTTAACATCAGTAACCTAATATTTTTAAATATAATTCCTGAACAATGTATTTTATTTAATTTGTATGTACTATTATGGCATTATTATCATGATCGTAATTAATATATATGTAGCTATATGCCTACTTACAAGACGTTTTTCGTTCGTCAGATTCGGATTTTGTCGATAGAAGTCTTCTTGAATGTTTCTCGTTTCCAAATCTGTTTCAAGTTCTGAGTCGGTCGTTTCAGCACCACAAGTAATGAACAGCAGCATAGCGCAAAGTACGGCTCTAGCCCACAGATTGGACGTCTCCATGACTCAGCTCCGGAAAACTGCTACACGAACCCAAGCGCACGAAGTGGTCTTTCCTCTTTGGAAGATTCACCACAGTTGCAATTTGCCTCTCTTTTTGTTTGCTATTAAGTGTTTGTATTCACTTTGATGTTGACTAGCTCCGCCTCGGTCATTGATCTCATTAAATACCAACGTACGAGAAATAACCTACGTAAGTAGCCCCTTACGTTTCCTCAGCTGTGACATTGAAAATATGTTTTAATCTTTTCTCGAGCACAGATAGCAGCAATGGCCAGTTATATAATATACTTTCTTATTCATCCAGTTTGATTAGAATGATTAAAACGATGTTTTAAAATCGAGTTTATTTTCTGCATTATTCTACATTTTCTTAAACAATTAGCACCTTTGGAATCAAGGGAAGGTTTTCTGAGCACAGATTACGCCTAGTTTGGCACAATGGTGTAATTAAGGGGACGGTGGGCGGTTTTCTGAGCTCACAAACAGCACAACAGAAGAACAATTTGGCTGGTCCAGATGTTGTATTAATCATACTGTGGTGTGCCAGAATCAAAAGACCTCTCTGAGGAAATAGTGTTAATACCAAATTGTCTGGGAGGTGTTAGTCAATCATTCCACTGTCCGATAGTTCATCTATTAATGGAGAAACTCCAGACCCCTGACCATCTATCTTAGACAGACCATCCCACCAAATTCAGCTCAAAAGCTGAGATGCTCAAAGTTTATGTGGTATCATCCTGGCATCTCCTGTCTTTGTTCTTCTGGGTGAAATAGTGGACAATACAGACCGGCACATCCTGGAACTATTTTAGGGGAAAAAACGACCCTCGCCATAGACATTCATGTAAAAGAGCAGTACAAACAATTTAACCTGAGACATGACTTTCCAAATTGTTCCAATGGTCTAGTTCTCCATCCCGGTGTTGTCTACCTGATTTCAGTCATGCATCGCGTTTAGCTGAAATATATGAAATGCAGAGGGAGCTAATTATTCTGTGACCCGGCCAATGTCACATCAGGCCTTAATCAAAGATGTCACATTTTAAATGCTAACGCCAAATTTCCCTGCCATACATTGAATGTTGATACGTAAAGGATGAATCAGAGTTGCATATTTTAAACTTAACAAAAAGCTTTCGTTTTTGGTCAATGAGCTAAAGTGAGTGAGCCAGAAATGGCAGGGGGCTCATTGGCTTCTGCTCGCCTAGGAGCTTGGAACAATTATACCTCTCGTCTGCAGTGTGTGTTCACGCCAAGCATATATGAATTACATCCTTGGGTGCTGCCTGAAGTGTGCTTCCCGTTTGGCTCAGCTTAATAGCTTTTTCCGGATGGAAAATTGAAAAACAAACTAACCCCAGCTGATGTGTATTGGCAGGGATACATGTGGTTAGTCGATCCACAACTCTAACTGCTGAACAATGATCCTAAGACCAATTATCCAAAACAAAATGTTGCAATTCAAACTCAAGTGCATGTGGTCACTTGATTAAGCACATGACATGGACATTTCACAATATATATTTTGTTTAGGGTATAGCAAAACATATAATAGATATATATTTTTTAGAGCAGATTCTCCTTCTTTGCTGATCTCCGATGAAGACCACATTTGTGCTCTCTTCTGAACAGTTTACACATTAACATTGATTGTGGTAAGAGATGCCTTTGATCCATTGATGATACCACAGAGACTTTGAGCCTCTTTTGTTCAGCTATTGGGCTGAATTTAGTGGGATGGTCTGTCTTAGATAGAAGGAGTGTTAGCATGATGGATGTGTTAGCAAACCAGATTCTTTGTAATTTTCTAATAATTTGCAACTCTTTGGTTCAGTACATGTTATTAATTGGGATTATAAAGGGTGCAAATTATATATTTTTCTATTTAAATGTAATTACATTTTAGCAAAATATGTATTTCAGTGTAATTTAATAAATTAGGTTACAATTCTTCATTTCTAACCTAATTTATTAAAGTGGGTTTCTTCTATACCAATAAGATTTTGCTTTTCTCAGGTTAACAAGCAGCAAATTGTTTAGTCAACTTTCATGCCTGCACTTGATTATGGTGATACCAAATTGCATTTGATTCTACTCTGAAACCTCTCAATTCTGTTTATCATAGTGCCTTTTGTTTTATTACATCAGACAGTTATAGTACTTATCATTGCATTCTTTACCAGAAAGTTAGCAAGACCTCCTTAAAAATGCATAGATCCCTTGATTACTAAATAACATTGAGATCTGGTATAAATGCCCCTTCTCTATTAAACCTTTGGTGGACATGTATTGCCCAGAATATGCCCGGTGATCACTACAAACATGAGATATTAAGGTTTGATATATGTTCCTGTAACTCTGCTTGGGGCAAGTTGAGTCATAAGTACGACACTTAAACAACTGGTAAAATCATGTGTTGACACTGAGGTTTTTGTGAAAAAAAACACAAACATTTAATAATTTTATTTATTTATTTACAGTTAGGATTTGGGATCAAGTAATCTTGTCTCAATATACAGTTCCAAGGATGAAAGCCAGATCTTATTTGTCAGTTATTCGTGCCCCGGGCACAATAAAAATGGGTTTTGGACTATTCACAATGAAACAGCTTCTCCTGCTATAAATATCCATCAAGAGAGGGGCAAGTACAGGGGTTTAATACCCTCCCTTTGTTCCTCTGCCACCTTCCAACTGGATATAGGGCACAAGTTTGTTCCCGCCTGTCTTCTTTGGGATCAGCTTAACTCTGCCCACGTAACCCATCTTCAAAACCCCTCTGAGCTAATACTCCACCACCCCAACCATCTCCCCACACCCTTCCGCAACACCACTGCCATCCTCCACCCCTTTCGGCATTAAATACTACAAACATGCAAGATTACCAGAAACCTTTCACATACGTTTCTTGCAACACCTATTTTGAACACATTTTGAACACATTTTTCACTACCAGATATGAGGACTTATAAACCACCTACCAGTCCAGTCAATCTCAATGTTTTCCCAGAGACAGAAACAGCAATTAACCTCCCTAGAACCTAAATCAATCCCGCTGAACAACCTGCTTCATGAACAAAACAAGGTGTTTTATATTTGATCGTCATTCTATTGTTCACTCCTAATAGCTTTTTGGTCATGCTTTCATTTTACATTTGACATGAATTCATTTTTTTATTTGCTGTGTCGTGTCTGGTACATTACGTGTTAGGATACAAAGAATATGCTGTAATTAAGGGACTCGTATGGGAAAACAAATGTTTCGGCAACAACTAGCCTTCTGTATGTTAGACAACTATTTTTCATATTAAAATATACTAACTCTCTCTCACTACAATGTCATTGGTCTATAAACATGATAATCATCCAATCATCTTTAAACCTCCAAGGGTCTTTTTAAAAAAATCTCTTAATACAAAAAAGGCATTATCGTCATTTTAGAAATTAGTGTGTTATCATAGCATGGAAATATGTTCTAGAAAACAGATGGACATTATCCTTCTCTCCAAGGTTTCTAGAGTTTTTTTGATCTTTTTAAGTTGAAGGTCGGGCGTGCATTTTGATGTTCCTTCCCATTACGCAGAGCCGCAAAGCAGTTTGCATGAGGACAGTGTCCCTGCTGTGTTGCTCCTCGTCAAATTTCAAGTCTTGTTTCCACTGATGTGTGCGCATCAGCTTTTGAAGCTTATAATTGGCGTGGCATACTTGCCTCATTACTTTCGCATTGATTCATTAGTTGCTGCTTGATCTTAGGGATCTTTTTTATGTTTGACTCTCTGTGTGTTTTTATAATACAGGCCCCTCATCCCAGACCCTATATACCAGGGTTCCCCAACTGGTGGCACAAAGGCTAAATCTGACTAGTTGGTGATTTTTTGGGGAGACAAAAGTCATCTGTGTTAGACATAAAAGACAGCAAAATAATTTCAACACATTGACATTTGCAAGTTGTTTTAATTTTGAAAATCTGCCCAAACATAAAAGTGTGCTTGAATACAAATGACAGCATGTTTAAAATCAGTTTGAGCTTACTTGGCTCAACTTGTATTCTACTAAGTATTTGTAATTATGATCTGACTATTTGTTATAGATAAAATTGGCCAGTTAATGAATCCACAAAAGGTACATTGGTTTTTGAACACAGAAAGTTCGAATAAGTTGAACTTTTCAAAGGCTGATGAAAATGTTAGAAGAGGACACTTGCAAAATTCTTCTTTTTTTTATGTCCATTTTTCATGGTTTAGTTTAAGCACTAAATCTAATTTTCCGTACCAATTGCCTTGCGGCGAAATCATGTTTGTTGGTGTACTTAACTGTCAGCCCATGTCACTATTTCTACCAGTTCAATAAAAATAATTAGCAGCTCCATATTTGCATACTTGCGGTTAATAGGGCACGGTACTGCATTGATAATCAGACGTGGACCAATCAGGCATTAATGTCTGGCATACTCATAGACATGATCCACAGGCTGAAGAAGTGTCATTGGCAAATCTCTTCCCTATCTCTGCATTTGCATGTGAATGTTGTTTGAGTAAGCAGCAGTGATGACAAGAAATAAAGATGAAACATATCACATCAGAATTGTTGTTTCTTTTGGTACTGAAAATGTGCTTTACAAAGTGTAGACTAATTGTTAAAAGATTTCTGTTTGAAATTCACACAAATATGCAGTAAATAGTATGTTCCAGGCGTAACTTCAGTAAATATGCCTGGAATGCCAATTGAAACTGCATATTTTGTGAATAACAAGCTTATATTGATAATACAACTTTTAAGTGACATTACTGGGCAGAAAGAAGGCATTTCATAATATTCTAGTTCAGAAAAAACAATGTGACAGTGATATATTGCAAATATTTGAAATGACAGTATTGAGGTTGTCTCTTCCTCACATACACACAATGAACATTAAATAAACAGCTATGATAATGTCATAACTTCTGGATTGTGTTTTATAAAACAGGCATTACAGGGATGGTTTGGACAAGAACCAAACAGGTTCACAGTCTCTGTAATTCTAAAGACAATCATCAGCAAATCATCAAACATGTAAACAAAAAGAGGAAAATTCAACCAGACACTTTTTAGCAGCAGATACATGAAAGGAAATTGCATTTTGGAATCCTGGATGGTAAAATTAATTATATCTTTTACCTTTAGGCAAAGTACAATTTTCATTTGTAGTGGTCAAAGTGTCCATAACAAAATGAAGATTGCTTTTGGGGTTATTCCTGCTGGGAAGATAACGATTATCCACCACACAGCCTGCTTACAATGATATGTCTCTGTCTGACTATTGTGGTGAAACGAAATGATATGTCTCTGTCTGACTACTGTGGTGAAATGAAATGATATGTCTCTGTCTGACTACTGTGGTGAAACGAAAGCATATGTCTCTGTCTGACTACTGTGGTGAAACGAAATGATATGTTTCTGTCTGACTACTGTGGTGAAACGAAATGATATGTCTCTGTCTGACTACTGTGGTGAAACGAAATGATATGTCTCTGTCTGACTACTGTGGTGAAACGAAATGATATGTCTCTGTCTGACTACTGTGGTGAAACGTTTTTCCCTTCAAGATCACTTTGACATGCGTTTTCTTGGACAACTGGATGTTATTGTCTCAAGTGCACCTGTAAGGGCAGATTTTAATTTATAACTTAGAAAATAAACACCAACTCACAACTCAGTCAGAACACATAGATTTTTTTTTTATAAGAACATAAATTATAACAATACATGAGGAATGTTATGAAACTGTTCTTTTTCTGAAAGAGAGGCCTTATTAAAGAGGGGTTCTTTTAACATTTTGGGAAAACAATTTATCATACCCCAGACAGTTCAACCTCAAATGTTTCTAGAACGCTTCACAATATTACATACAACACATTTTGCATGTATTGGTATATATACACCATAGTTTAGCTGATTTAAACAATGTCAATTTTAAGGATTTATAAAGTATGCCATCTGACCAGTTATTCATGTCTGAATATCAAACAATACTGTAAAGGTGCACAGCATCTGAAATACAAAATTGTACATGATGTCATCCGGAAGCCTCCTGCTTTAACCTTTCCAAGACTTGCTCTGGTGTTAATGATCCAGTCACCTTGACAATCTTCTCTCTAGATCTGGAGCCCTGCACAGAGACATAAGGACATAATGCAACATTTTTGTGGAGATCTCTAAAACAGCCCGAATAAAGCATTAACAGATGTTCAAAATGATGTAGTAGGTGATTTATGAACTCTTTTCAATGAACCCCTTAATTAGGTCTTTTGGATTGGTATGAACATTCTATTCATCTCAGGCAGATTCCTTTTCACTGAGGCGTGTTTCACTGCAGGTAGCAAACACTGGGGAAAAAAACTAGATACCCCTAGATTAATTGGTTGTTTTACAGAGATTGTGATCTCTAACTTCATGTATTTGAAACTTTGTCTGTGTGCCTGTGCTCAGATACTGCTGCCCGCTCACAGATCTTATTATGCCTAGAAATATATTTTAAGGTGGTCTCAGTCTGATTGTATTTGTACCATGGTACGTTTCACTTAAAATGAAAACAGAGTCAGACAAATGCTTGTTGTAAAGTACTGCTACTTATATAGTTAGTTGACTTTATTCACCAACCTTGGTGTATAAAGTCAACTGAATATATAACTAGTAGTAGTAGCTAGGGTACTTACTTCCCACATTTTCCCACAAGTCCAAAGCATAAATTATAAAACAATTTGGATGCACAAGTTATGCTTCTTGATAATCATAAGAAAAAGCAATCATAGATATATTTTTTTCATCAATAAACAATTATCCGGTATGAACAGGTTTTGTTTTGGAATTTAAGTTTGATTGACATTTTGGAACGTAAAACCAACAGGATCAAATTAAAACGATACAACTTACAAAAACCTTTCATTAAATTATAGCGTATGAAAAACCTTTTCCAAAATGACTTCGCTTCTCTTCAACTCCAGCACCTTGGAGAAATAGCGCACAAGCTCTGCATTGGCCTCCCCATCTGTTGGCGGTGCAGCAATAGCGACACCTACTGCCTCAGCAGACACGTCTGGGAAGTAAAATACTATTTTACTATACATAGCCTAATAACCAGCCTACTTTTAAAATGACAAAACACTTACATACTGAGCTAACAGAAATTTATTTAGTTCAGTTTCTTTGACCATTCGTTTTTAGTGTACCTGTAATTGCATTCTGTTTTGAGCCAGGCTTTGCGTGCACTGCAACAGTCACTACTCCGTTCTTGTCTCGTGTTACTGGCCCAGAAGCCGTGGGTGTCTCTGGCGACTTCGGTTGACCCACAGTTTTATTCTAGGTTCGGTGGCACAAAATGTTTAGAAAGTACAGTAATTTACCACAGGGTTAGGGTTAATATAACCTAAGCAGTAGAATTTGCTCGAACATTGAGTCACTATTAATTCAAATTGAAACGATCATTATGCTTCTATTTACGTTGGTTAGCCCTGTAGAACTGCTGTGCTTCACAAGTCAAACATATTTTGGGATTTTCTATCATGATTTGCAATGTAATTTTACATGGGTTAATTGTAGGACCGTGGTAGGACAAGGTAACACAAGTACAGATGGCTAGGCGTTTTCAGAGGTTACATTTGTTATCGCATCGACCGTGTTGTTGGCTATGCCAGCAAATACATGAATACTCGGTGAAACTCAAGTTGTAAAACGAAAACTAGTTATGGAATTTAGCTAACTACCGAGTTTGCATTGGCAAAAAAAGCTACACTGTTCTTGTTATACCACAGACTTACCGTTTTGCTCTTTTTAGGCATGTTGTGTTTTTCAGAGTAATATCTTCTCGCTGCAAAACGTCTTGATTCTAGCTCAAGAAACTGTGAGGATGGGGACTGTCTAACGCAGGTAGGAGACAAATGGTTTTGGATAGAAAAGGTCACATGTGACAACTGAAATAAGGGTGTCCGAGTTATACAGAGAAAACGAATTTGGGAGAACATCTACAAATCTAATCAACTATTCTGAATTCATTGCTTCAAAATAAAATCTGTTGTCCAAAAATGTAAACAAATCTACTGTTCTTTGCGCATGGCAAGTTGCAACAAGTCTTCTTCTATGGAGTTTAGTCAGTTGGAACGTTATTGGTGCTGCACTGCCACCTATTGATATTCTCGAAGAGACTGTTCATTTAACTCGGGAATGGCTTTTGTTTAAAATGCTTAAAAATAACCCATAAACAATGCATAACGTGCAAATAGACATCGCAAATGCGAAAATACGGCTAGACCTATATTATAGCGTGAAATTAATGTTGAAAAGGCTTAAAATATATACGTTACCTGAACGTGCACACGCTCCATTCTTACTTCTTGATTGCGGAAATATGTGCTCTTCACTCCGTTATGAATTTGTCCTGAAAACATTTGTTATTTTTTTATTATGTTCTTAAAAGGAATGGTTATCTTAGATTATTTTGTTGTAAAATTCCGCTTCCCCAAATTGTGATAATTAGATACATTCCAGTCATTTGGTTTGCATGCACATTCAAGGATCGACACGTAGAAGAAGGGAGAAATGTACATGGTGATAAATTAATTAGCTGCTACCAGATGAATGCATCTGAAACTTCATCTGAAAAATAAATGTTATTTATTGAAATTTGAATAGTTCATATTTGTTCTTGTATATAGTCTTAATTTGTTTTCATAAAACTATTTGAACTTTTCGGGCTCATTCGTGTTGCAAAGGTAGACATTCATATTGTTCATAAACATACTAAACAAACAATCATATACCATTGCATTAATAAACAAATGTTCATCGTGATGGAATACAAAGATATCAAAAGCATTTATTTTGATAAAACACAGAATCCTACTCCCTGGCCTATTTGAGTCACTTCTGTTTTCAGCCAACCTCACAGTGAGCCAGAACTGGGCACCAAGAGCCAGTCTGTTTCCAAAAGGAATGTTTACATGATGCAAAGGAGATTTGGAAGTTTTAGGCCCCTTTACACCACATAAAAAAATATTTGCATTGGCTATATATATATTTTTTTTCTTTTTTTACAGTCCAACTGGATAAAAATGTAAATTATCAATTGTCACCTTTCAAAGCAATACAAATCATTCAGTGGCAGTGTGGGCCATTTTCGTATACTGATGGGTTGTTCTCAAACAACCAGTCTTTTAAGAAAGGCTCTCTGGTGAACGTTATTTGTTTTTGTACACACAATAGCTATTTGCAAAGATATGTCACCAAATTATTTTCTTGATATTTTTAAGCATTTTCAACTATACAATTGAAAGGGTTCAGGTTAAGGTTTGAGTCAGCCAGTTCCAAATGCTCTGCCCTTTCCATTAAGTCAAACAATCATGTTAATGAATCATGTATATGTCATGAATTTACCAACATTATATGTTTGAGTAAGTGCTATTCCGACATTTGCAAAATGCACACAATGGGCATAATCATTCTGTACTGTTATCCATCCCTGAAGAAGACCTATGAAAGGGTTGAGCATTACTTATGAATAAGATGCCACCCCCCTTTCTTCCCATTTGTCCAGAAACCTGAGAGCAAGGAATGTAACGCAGCTCATAAAGCCTGAATCTGGAGTAGGGAGACACTGGAAAGTGTTTTAACCGTACACTACATTTACATTTGTTTCAGAAGTTTACCTGGCGTTAACAAATAAATATTTTTTCATCAATGGAAAACACTCTCAACCATGAGACAGAGGAAAACACTTATCTATGGTAAGAACTCACATTTTACCACTTTGGGATTAACTATATTCAGATGTTAGGAAATGTGATATCTTATATATTTTCCAATTATTCATTTTCTTGTCAAATGAAAATGGGTACGTGTTTACATTATCTTATCTTATGTTTCACCATAACATGTTCCATGTATGTTATGGTGAAACGTGGCATTGTGGTGGAGTTACCTGAAGCCAAGGCAGCCCACACCAAAGAAAACCTACAACCCAGGTGCACCTTTAATTGGAGAGGCTGACGATAGATCTCTAATTTAAAACTCACCTAGACGGTCACTCTACTTATCTTTCACATCATGACCAGACTTGTCTTAGTGTAGCTCAATGGTCCTAACCAATTGGTTCAGGGTTGGCTATACGCAACTTTGGTTTAAAACTAGGGAAATAGTTCATTTATAAATGTTCATCCTATTGTTTCACAACCTCTTAGCTTCCTAAATCTGACATATTGAGTTCTGTTTAAGTGTCGTCCTTGTCCACGGGTTCAATTAGGATACATAGTGAATTATTTATCTTGTTTCATTTAGTTGGGACACCACATCTTTGATTGCCAATGTTAACATTACAATTGTTTGACAAAAGCATACAAAGCTATTTCTCTATTTTAAAACAGTTTATTTTTCCAGTTTCCAGAGAACCCCTTCCTTACGACGTAAATGGAGGAAGAGGTATGGAGGTTTGGATGGGAACAAGTTACTGGAGCCAAACAAGGAGGACGATGTGAGAGGTAGCCTATATTGCTGCAGCGTCTAATTGTGGAAATTTCACCCTGTGATTTTGGCCTGTGGGTCTTCTGATTCCGGGTGTTGCCTCACTGTACTAAAATAGGGAGCTTAGTGGAATGGTGGAAATCTACTGTGACAAGAGCCCGGCCATTAAAACCTGCCTGTGGTCGGCTGTCAGAGTAACACTTGAAGGAAGAGACATAATCAAGTCCACGTGAAATTATGTGGTAGTAGTACAAGTTGCTTATTTGACAAATCAGTGGAAAGTTACACTTTCACTAGTATATGCTAATTTGTCCTATGAAGGAAATGAACCAGTGTATTTAACATTTCTATGCATGCATGATAGTGTATACTTGAATGAATGCATCCGGTTGCACTGCTGGTAATTTACCAAGTTACTGACATCTTTGGTCCATATATATCATCATGTGATAGCTCTGTTTCTGGTTTATGTTTTGATGCTGTATACAGCATTGCTGTTTTCTTAGTCAAATTATCGTAGATGTAATTTGGCCAAAATAAGGGAAAGTAATAATTATCATCTGTTATAATCTTGGGAAAATGCCACTGAATGCCTGTTGAAAGATACAAGATGTCAAACAGAATCTTTCCAGCTTATGCTTACAATTTGCAACCTTATATATGTCAGAGGCAAACAACACTAGTCTTGGAGTATTCTAGATGTTTAATTATTTGGATTTAATCAACCTGGACGACCACTTGTGTTAATTTTAGCCCATCACTGAACTGATTCATTATATTTGGTCTGGTGTGGTGCCTAACTGGAACAATATTCTACATTACCTGCAGCATGTACATAAGCTGTGTGTATGCATTATGTGTTCAAACCTGTGTGTTGCACAGCTGGTTATAATTGTCCTCTCAGACTGTCTACTCCTCCAGCCCATTCTAGACTCAAAGGAAATTCTTTCGTTTGGAATGTTTCAATCAAACAGTATAGACATAAAATCCTCCGGTAAACAAAACACTCGGTAGTACATTTAATCAGTTAGCCAAATGTTTTGACAAAGGATATAATTGCTTTCCAGCTTTTGAGACATTACACTGGATATATCTTTGCTGTGAGGTCAAACAGTATACTTGGAAGGGAATGGCAAGTAAGGTTGACTGCTTCTGTCATTGTGGCCACATAATTGGTGTTTCACTGTTCTGCTCTTGAAGTCATTGTGAGATTTAAAAATAAAAACATTGTGCCCGGTAGAGATTTACCCTGAATTCTGTTTTTGTAAGGGTAATAATGCCTTTTACCTTTCGACCAACCTCATTGTAGGGTCATTATCATCCTAATTTTTGAAGTATAAATTATACTTCCTTTGGGAAACTCAAAACAACATACAATCCCAGTTTGAATGACCACATTTTTACAACAATACCTCACATTTTTATTAAAAAAAAACACAATTCTAACCGGTAATTAATTAAGGTTTAGCACTAATTGTTGTTCTATTGTAAGGTGAGGGGTATTTCACAAAGTGACTGGACAGGAATGGGAAATATTCGGTAATTGCTCATTTTAGGGAAGTTTGCATATAGACCTTTTACACAATGCCCCTTTAATAATAATGTCATATGAATACATTTATTCTAAGTAACCTCTGCCGTTGACTATGTTAAAATGTAAATAGCTATATTGCTGTAATTTTAATAGGGGTACTTTCCTTATTGTTTTTTGCAACAGAACTCCAAACGTGCCTTATTTAAATGTATATAAGTCAATGTACATTTCCCTTTGTTATGTTCTAGAGAAAGGTATGATGACAGAAGCCCATGAAGCAAGGCATCCTTCCCCAGTGAAATGTGCTGAGAGCCAGGTACATGCTGGGTCCTGCCTGAATCCAACACACACCGCTCAAACAGTATAGCCCTGCTTTAATCCAACACACCGCTCAAACAGTATAGCCCTGCTTTAATCCAACACACACCGATTAAACAGTATAGCCCTGCTTTAATCCAACACACACCGCTCAAACAGTATAGCCCTGCTTTAATCCAACACACACCGCTTAAACAGTATAGCCCTGCTTTAATACAACACAGGGGGAGCAGATACATGTCTTGGTTTTCATTGCGTTTTTGTTGGTTAATCATCAAAGGCTTGAATGAAATCCACTCTGTTCACAGTCTTTATGCTGTAAAACAAAGGGAGAACAAATAGAGCCGCTTTAATAAAAAAAGATGACAGCGGATGTACTGTAAGTTTTTCCACTGGGTGAAGGGAAGAGTACAGAAGATGGATGTGTTTTCCACTAAACATGGCCATTTTATGAGCTGAGTAGAGCAGGTCTGTGCAGAAGCAGAGGCCATTTAGAAACAACAGTAATAAAAACTGATCCCCCCAGGTTTGTCACTGCTGCTGTAAGAATATAAACGTCTATGTTGCCTTGTAGAGGTATCAATTAAACCTTCCTGAAACCTTTTACTAAAACTCAACTGTGACTTCTAACAACAGCAGAGGAGGTCTGGCAACTGTCAAATAGAGCATCAGAATGCCCACCAAATGTAATGTAGATCCTACATATTGACTCATTAATTAAAACATTTAAGAACTATTAAACTCCACGCATAGCCTCCGATCAAGATTCTTAGTTTGGAACTGAAAAAGAACCAGTCCATAACTGCAGAACACCACACCCTGCACTCTGAAATCCTTTTTTTATTCCAAAGGACACGGCTTCATCTGGGAATGTTGCACTTACCATGTCAAGAAATGCCTTTCAGCCTCAGGCTCCGAGACCCGTGAACTTCCCAACCCCTGGATCAATAGGCGAGGATGCCGATGACATTATACTGATACTATCTATGAAATTATTTAATCTCACATATGTATAAAAGATAATTCTCTGTAACCTCCGGCCACCTGTTATGAACCTACTACAGGCCTGTCATCACTGGTCGGTAACGGGGCAGCTCTGAAGCCCCCTCTGCCCCAGGCTGAGCAGGACCGGCCGGTCACCACTTCCCCCCAGCCTTGGCTCAGTGTTGGCAGGACAGAAACCTTGCCGGGACACTCAAAGAAGAGGGCGTGAGTATGACCACATGCTCCCACACTATCTATGCCAGTTTTGTACCTATTGCCTAACCTATGCAATCCTGCGGGGGTGAAATGTCTTCTTTTCCTCCAGTGCTGCTGATGTTCTCTTTGACAGCTTTGCCTCTGAAGGGAGAGTCAGCATAACCCATTTTTTCGAGGTAGTTAGTATAAGCTACTGCAGAAGAGAGTCGTGAACAAAACGCTGAATCCACACAGATGGACTGCGGTGTCCAACAAACAATATGATTGCATTACTTCTCCATCCTATAGACTGTTTGGCGCACAGGCCTTCACAGATCCGACCCAAGAATCAAGGACTGCTACTTCCATATGAGGAAACTGCAGGATGCAGATGGAACCGTAGACAGGAGCACATTTCAAAGGTAAAGGATCAGATTTAGTATATTAGGCGTCGTTCTCCACTTACTTCGAGTGTTGAAGCATTATTCAGAAAGATGGGCAGGCGGACGTTGGACTGGGTAGCCAATGACTCGGTGTGGGTAGTCTGGCGCCTGTTAGCTTAGCCATGGCTATTAACCAGACAATGAGTTTATGAGTTTATCTTCAGCAGCTGGTTTGACAAGCAGCGTCTCACAAGTGTCAGATGACATGACAAAAAAGACAACAATTGTGTGTGTGTGTAGGTTGCTGAAATGGGTGAGGCCAGATTTCATGCAGCAGGGCTTTTGATCTTGGCTTAATGGTAGTCTTTGCCGCTTTGACCAATAACCACTAACCACAAGTTAGCTAAAACCGATTGAAGAATACACCGCAAATGCAGCAAAAAACACAACACAAAAAACCTGTAGTAGACCGTTGAAATGTAGCCAGTTTACCATTAGTGGGTTCTTGTAGTGCTTGATAAATATTTCTGCTAAATTCTATGACGAATTGGTGGGTTCTTATAGTTCTTGATAAATACTTCTGCTAAATGCTTTGAAGAATTAGTGGGTTCTTATAGTGCTTATAGCTAAATGCTATTCAAGAATTAACGTTTCAATGGTTTACTTGGCTTTTTCTTGGCATGATCGTATTGTTTATTGAATAAAGGTTGTTTGAGCGCAAAACTGTGTCGTTGTGAAGAGTTACTGGCTGAAAGTAAACTCTCATTTCATGTTGTCAACTAGAGAATGAATAATCCATTATCAACTACAGTACATGTACTGTTACAGCAAGTGCTTTGTTAATCACATCTTCTGGGAGTGACAGTGATTTTCAATTTCAAGGTGTGTGACTGGATTTGTGTCCCTAATCCTGAAAGCTCTACAAGGAAGGTTTGTCATCCCAGACTTTGCAACCTTCACTGATGAAACTCAGAAGCTGTTCATTAAATGTAAACAGCTGTCTTCAGTCGAGGTAAGGCACAGCAAAACAAGTGACATACGGCCATTCCCCAAGTTTCTGCAGTCACGCAATGTCATTTTTATAATAATTTCAGGAAATGAAATCCTCTTCTGGAATGTGTGTGTGCTAAAACAATGCCTGATTACGTGTTTGTCCCTGTAGGAGAAGGACAGTGGGGACAGCACTAAATGGGGTGTCTCCATCTGTACTGTGGACGGTCAGAGGTCATAAAACCAAAGTCACTATGCGTATCATGTCATTATGATCAGTTGGGGCTCTAGACGTTCTCTTGAATTGATTAAAGATCATCTTTTTTATGAAAGTGAATCCTCTTTTCCTGTCTTTTCGTGGTGGTAGGCTGTCGTTAGGTGACTGGGCTGAGCCCTGTATTCTGGGGGAGGTGTCCTGGCCTATAGTTTATGGCCTGGCAATAGACCAGCTTGGAGTGGACTCAGTGCACAGATATGTAGGCATGGAGGAATTCTCTAAGTACAACTCTCCTTTCGCCCTCACTAAACAAGGTGCAGTAGAACATTTATTTCTGCATGTATTACCACATAATTGCAGCCATGGAGCCCCCATACAACCATTAAGCCCCCGTACAACCATTAAGCCCCCGTAGAACCATTAAGCCCCCGTACAACCATTAAGCCCCCGTACAACCATTAAGCCCCCCGTACAACCATTAAGCCCCCCGTACAACCATTAAGCCCCAGTATAGGCAAGAAACAATGCGTTGCTTGGGATGGTCATTTTGGGGAACAGTTTTTAATCCTGATCTTTTAATTGTTAATCAGGGGTTCCTCACAGTCCATTTGTTGAGACTGGTGCTATTATTTCAACATCTTTGTTACAGGTAATGCACACACATTCTCTCCCCAGTGGCTATTTGCTATTAAATATAAAGGCAACACGTAATGAGTCATGTGGTGTTGAATATAATTTTATGTTTTGTACAGTTGCCAGCCAGTGTTGGTGCAGAGGAGGAGGAGAAATATGAATCTGTAAGGCAGAAGGAAACAAAAGTGTTTTTAATCTGTATTATCAACTGTGGTGACATGAACTTTTATGACACAAATACTGTAGTGACCTATGTCATCTTTAAGGTCACAAATACTGTAGTGTGACCAATCTTGTACTTATAATCACCACAGGTGTTGAATGCTGTCAAAAGACTTTGCAATAAGGAACATGCTAACTTAAATTGCTCAAGGTATTTTTATTTCAATTAACATTTTTTAACAAACTTATTGAGAATAGACCAATTATATTCTTACCAACGTTTAATACATCACACACTTCTTTTGTCCTTGATAACCGGTCTGCATGTCCTAAAGATACCAGACCTTGAGAAAGGACAGCATCAGACTTCATTCTTTATCTTTTTACCTTCAAGAAAAGAAAGTAAGTGGAAAAATTACTTTAATCCAGTTATAGATTTTGCAGTTATAGTTCCAATTCAGTAGTTCACTTTACAGCAGCACTATAGGAACAATGCATGCTCAGACCTTCGCATCAGAGATGACAAATACAATCACATCTGATAAGGCCCAGCAGGTATGGAGCAGCTGGGAGCCCCACTTACCATGTAATAAGTACCCCCAAACACCTGTGTTTACTGCTCTTCACATGCTCTGTCTATGGTTGGCAAACGTCTGCTTTTGCTAGCATTAGATGTGATTTGGAAGTATTTTTTATGTTTCTTTTGTTGCACCTGTCTACTCTATTGGTCTGTATCCTAAAAATAACTATCACTTTTTTGCAGTGCTTTCCAGAGAACATTGACATAAATGCCACGTTGGATTTAATGCTGCAGGTATTGTATATGTTTGACCATTGAGTCTACACATGAAAACAAAGTGTAATGTGTCTAATGCATCGTTATTGTTTATCAGTGTGCCTCCACAGAAGTCACATGTGAATCAGGAGCAGCCATGGCAGGCTCTTTAGCCAATGGCGGACTCTGCCCTCTGTCAGGTGACCAGGTGCTGTCACCCTTGGCTACCAAGAGTATGCTCTCTATGATGCAAGTTGCAGGAATGAATGACTACTCCAGAATGTTTCACTTCAAGGTCAGTTTGTTTAAATTTACATAATAATTATTCAAATCCCATGTATTGCTGGAATTTGGTTTAGAGATATCTTGGTGTCTACTTGTTTGGATTGGCAGCTGGGCACAGAGAGTTAGGGAGAAAAGTTTTTATGAATTATTTTTGTTCATCAAAGTTTACACTGGTGATATTATGATACATTACATTGCAGCCATCAACCACTAATCTCAGTATAGTAAATGGAGACTCCCTACGAAGAATAGGTTTGAACTGGTGATGTTACAGAAGGCTGCATCAGTGTGTACTGCTCCAGCTTTTGTCACCCTTTAGGCTTCCCTCACCTTTCGTGTATTTAAACTACGATGGAACAATAAATGTTTTGCAAAAGAATGAATACAAGTCAAAGGAGAGCTTTTGCCGTAAGAGCAGTAGGTTGGATTTGAACCTATGTGCTCTGGAGCCAGTGGCTTAGACTCTTGACAGTCATATTTTAAGTGTATGCTAAGGCTATGAACATGACCCACAGCAAACACTGTCAATGATAAATCCTTGTTTTGTGTTGAAGACGTCTGCTCCAGCCAAGTCCAGTAAATCGGGCGTTATGCTAGCTGTGGTCCCAGGAGTTCTAGGGCTGCTGTGTTGGTCACCTGACCTGGACTGCTTTGGAAACTGCTGGAAGGCTGTGCACTTCTGTGAGGTTGTGGAACATTCACGCCTTTTGAATGAGCAATTCCTAGCATACATTATTTAGTTTTATGGTATAATGAATTGTTTTGTCTTTTTTTTTTTAAAGGAACTAATTTCAACATTCCAGCTGCACAGTTTCGACATCCGAACACCGTTCAGACAGGTGCTTACATACAGACAGTGGAAAGCAGAATCAGAGGTTTGTATCACAGGCAATCAGCACAACAACAATTTGTCCCAGCAACAATCCATGGAGAAAAATACTAAACGTTTCCTGTGTTTTCCTTCATACATCCTTCTCATTTGACAGGGTTATCAAATCATGAATGTCCTCCTGGCAGCCTTCAAAGGTGACATGCAGTCCTTGCAAAGGTAGGGTGGCCCGAACTGGATGGTCTTTATTACATTTGACGCTCACACACAATGAATACGTGTCCCTGGCCAGGCACTTCCTGTCTGGGGCTGATGTGAATGCAGTGGACTATGATGGGAGATCTGCTCTACACGTGGCTGCTTCTGAGGGGCGAATTGAGGTGATACGGTTCCTGGTGGAGAACACCTGTGCCAACTACTCCCTTCAGGACCGGTAAGTACCTATCCGGTTACTTTCATCCAGGAGAGAAGGCCCACATAATCTAGGGAGGCTTGATATTTATACAGCAGACATAACCTTGCCTTTTTGTGGCATTTGACCTGGCAGGTGGGGTAACACTCCTATGCAGGAGGCGATTAAACATTGCCATGAACCTGCTGCTCAACTACTCAAGAAATATGAGGAGCAGCCAGTGACTTTGTGACCACTAAAGGCACCTATAGTACCTGGCACGTGACTGGTTAAGTGTGTCCACACCTTTGACTGGTACTGTGCAGGATCAATGGTTGGCATGAACAGAAGTACATTTCTCTTGAGACTATCGTCATGATATTATGTGAAAATGTGTTGTCTTTCATGTGTTGTAATTCCACATTTCAGTTTTGCTTGGGATCTGTTTTGCTTAGTATCTGTTTTCCTAATTCCTAGTAGTTTCTTACTTCATTTATGTAACTGATTGATCAGATAATCCACATCCATTTATTGTCCTTGTTTTATGTACAGCTTTCACTTTTTTTAATGACATGAAACTTAAAATTCATACTTTGTTAATATGAAATGTACTGATAGATTAATGTTGTCTGACTTATTTCTTTATATTTTAAAGTTGTGGTCGTTTTTGTGGTAGTTTTGGTTTGAATATTACTGTTTTCTTTGAATTACTAAATGTTATTTTCATGTCCAAGCAATTTTATTTAAAATATATCTTTCAACTACCACGTTTCTAAACGTTTTTCTGTTTTGCAACACATTCACAGTCAAGCATCATACATTCTTATAGTTTTGGCTCAAAATGGAAAAGTCATAGAATTTTTGTTTTGTTATGGATGTAATTCATAGTCAAACGTGTTCTTATGTATGTCTGTATATTATATAAAATGTATGTGTTTTTAGGAAGAAAGAAATATGAATTGGCCAAACATAAAGTGTAAGGCTGTAACCTGACTAGTTAAGAATGAAACAATTGAGGAATGATTCCGTTTCTTATTATTTTACATTTTCCTTTTGAAAAAGTGTTTATTTGCCATCTGATTTATGATTTACATGTGAAGATTATGTATAAAGACTAAAATTAAAAAATATACTCTGCTGCAAGTTGGTCTTATTGGCCAAGAGACTGACAGTGTTCATGGTAACATGCGGCATTTTAAGTCGTTATTCGGACCACATAGTTACTATTTACAGTCAATGTAGGGTACCGTAAGCTCTCCACCAATCGCGTTTGAGGACTTAACAGACCTCGTGAGGCGGTTTAGCGCATTGATATATTGCGACAATGGAGAAGGACCCTACGTAACAAACGGGTCAAGTGAATTAGAATGCGGTGACACTTATTTATTTTCGTTCAATCACTTTTTTATTAAGTGCTTAAACGATGTCGGTAGCTGGATTAAAGAAGCAATTTCATAAAGCAAGTCAGGTAAGTGAGGAGACGCTGTGCGGCGTCTATTAGGATGGCACCATGTGGATAAATCTGATGTACTTCCAGAAACAGCGGTTACCTGGAATACGACGTTTAGGGACAACGCGTGTAGGAGGGCAATAGATTCGCATGTTTTTGTAAAAGTGATGTGAGTGTAGACAAGTAAGCAGTGTTAACCCAGTTATAATCTATAAACACAGTTCTGAAACACCAAGTAATACTATATATATTTTATTCTTATATATAGTTATGTACATAATTTTGATTTTTCCTATTCTCAGTTATTCCGGTGTATCGTAATCCTAAAAAAGATCCACATCATTTCTTAAAACATGCCATGAATCCCTGAAGGCCATTTGCAGTCCTATTTACTTTCCCTTCGTAGAAATTGATTGTCGCAGGTTCCTAACTCAAGTCATGTTTAAATGGACATGGATTGGTATAGGGCTTTGCATGGCATAGTATATTATTGATCAGATGGGGCTAATAATGGTTGAGCTGTAGGCGGTATTTGACAGATATCGAACAAAACAGGTGATGGCCATCGGTCGTTAAAAGACATTTGCTACCTTTAAGTTACTTTTTAATTAGCTATGTAACCAGAATATTATTACTGAGTGTAGTAATAACACTACGTAATTCAAATGTGTCCAACACAAACATGACAATCCATCTTACTCTTACTCACTTTTTTAAAATAGTGAGTGATTTTGTCGTTTTCTTTGCCTTATTTTATTACAACCTCACTGTGTATTTCTCTATTTTGCCATAGCTATTTAGTGAAAAGATCAGTGGGGCGGAGGGAACAAAGCTGGATGAAGAATTTCAAAAAATGGAAAGGGTAAGACCGGGTTTAAATATATGTTTTAATTTCTTTTCAAATAATTACTGAAGTATAAAAAAGGGAACACCTCTGATAAGAGGGAAGAACAATTATTTAGGGTGTACCTTTGCCTTCATCATTGAATTTTATTTTGTATCTTTTGTAGAGAATGAATGTGACCCAGAAAATGGTTCTTGAACTTGTGCCCAAAACAACTGAGTACCTCCAGCCAAATCCAGGTATGCTATAATTTGATAGTCCCAGTATAGAATTTTAAAGCATAACATTTTTTTATGCCAATGCAAATATCGGTCCACAGCCTATAGAGCCAAACTGGGCATGCTCAACACAGTGTCCAGGATCTGTGGGCAGGTGAAGTCTGTGGGGTACCCCCAGACAGAAGGAATGCTGGGAGATTGTATGTTGCACTACGGCAGAGAACTGGGAGTTGGTTCTGCTTTTGGTATGTCCTCTTTTAAACACCTACACATCAGGACCTGTGACTGTCAAACCACTGGATGGCTGTCATAAGATGAGAATATTTTCTTTGAGTAGTTATTTGAATATTTGGTTTTATTGCTTTCTGGACGTTTTTAAGATGTCTTTATGTCTGCTAATTCCCTGCAGGATGTGCATTGGCGGGCATTGGGGAGGCCTTAAAACAGATGGCTGTTGCCAGAGATGCCCTGGACGTCAGTGTGAAGCACAACTTCATCGACCCACTGCAGGCACTCCAGGACATACAGTTGAGGGATATAAGGGTGAGGCGAATAACCTCAGAAGGGTCAGAACGGTATGAGAATTGACAAAACTATGAATGCTTCGGAAAATGTAACAGGCTGAACATGTAGCAAATGACATGCTGTTTTGACCCAGGGACAAACTTAGCATTGTCTTTTTTCTATGGGGACTGGTGAAGTAAAAACATATTGACAATTGCTTTTTTTTTTATTCAATACACACATTTTCTGATGTATTCCTTTTTATGCTACTTAATACCCGGTTCACTAACACATTAAAAGGTCTTTACACAAACTACATATACATTTTTTGCCACAGTCCTTTGTGCCCTACATGGCTTATGTGTTCCTGAGAATACAACGTTTAATGGGAAATTAAATGTAATAGCTAAAACCGTTCAAAAGTACAGCAGAATTCAAAGGAGTAAATTAGAAAAGGCTTCTTGCGTGCCAGCTGCTAAATAGCGCTCATTGTATGTAACTCATGTAGCCACGGTTGTAACTTGAATTGAAATCAGAATCCTAACATGGCAAAGTTAAGGCTAAATGTGGTACATTTATGTTATAATGTTTAGAAGGACACCTTTGATGAAATGCTTATAATAGTTTTGGTTTATCATGTTATTCATTCTTTAGTACCACCTAAGAAAACTGGAAGGTCGTCGGCTAGACTTCGACTACAAGAAGCGACGCAAAGGAAAGATCCCCGATGAGGAGATCAAACAGGCGTGGGAGAAGTTTTCAGATTCCAAAGAGTTGGCAGAGAGAAGCATGTATGACCTCTTCGAAAGTGATGTAAGCAAATACTGCAATGTTCATGGAAATGCCACAATGATTGCTTTAAAATACTTTGAACAGTGTTAGTAACTTTTTAGAGTTATCTGAGATGGGGAATTGTTGAATTAAGAACGCGTGGGTTCATAAGCCGAAGCGAGTTGGTTGATGAACGAAATATGTCGAAGATCAGAATCTTTATTGCTCAATCGTTGACAACAAAAAAGATGTACAACAGTCAAAGGAAACGAAAATCACCAATCAATCGGGGGCTGGATTTAAACTCGCACAAAAGGTTCCAACTTCTAATGTGACGCAGTAGTGTGTGTGGCCCCGACATCCTGTAGGCACTCCCCACAACGTCTGGGCTCCTGATGAGACGGCGGATGGTGTCCGGGCAGCGTCAGATTCAATGATGCATTTACGTCCCAGAGGTTCTCAGTTGGATTCGGGTCTGGGGAACGTGATGGCCAGTAAATGGCATCAATGCCTTTGTCATCCAGGAAGTGCCTACACACTCTGGCCACATGAAACTGGGCACTATCTTGCACCAGTAAGAACCTTGGGCTCCACAGCACCAGCGTAAGTCGGTATCTTTCAGGGTACCGTTGGCTAGCATGTGGAGGCCTATGTGACCCTACAAGGATATGCCTCCACAGGCAGCATCTCGTTCACCACTGCGTCTCCAAACTGTTTCATGTCTGTCACATGTGCTCAGTGTGAACCGGCTCTCATCTGGGAAAAGAACAAGGTGCCAATGGCAGACCTGCCAGTTCTGGTGTTCTTTGGTGAATGCCAATCTAGCTGCACGGTGCTGGGCTGTCAGCACAGGTCCCATTAGAGGACGTCAGGCCCTTAGGCCACTCATTTTTTAGGGCTCTGGCAGTGCACCTCCTCGCCCCAAAGGAGCAGATACCGGCCCTGTTACTGGGTTGAAGCCCTTCTATGGCCCTTTCCAGCGTCTAACAGCCTATCTCCCGGTATCTTCTCCATGCTTGTGAGACTGTACTGGGAAACACAGCATACCTTCTTGCTACGGCTTGCATGAATGTGCCGTTCTGGAGGAGCTGGACTACGGATGCAACCTAAATAGGATACAGGTACCGCCTCATGTTACCAGCAGTGACAAGGACACTAGCAAAACCCCAAAATAGATAATCAGTCAGAAAGGATAAGGAGAGCACAATTGTCAGTGGCCACCACCAGCAAAACCATTTTCTTTTTAGGGGGTTGTCTTGCTGTTGCCTCTTCAGTGAACCTGTTGTACTTTCATTTGCACCAAAACAGGTGACATTGATTCACAATATATATATATATATATATATATGAGTAGCTCTCCAGGAACGGGGTTGATTGAAAGTTATTTTGTTGACTCATTATCATGGGCCTCAAGGTTGACTGTGGTCTGGTTTTCAGGCAGAGCAGGTGGCTCACCTGTCAGCTTTGATTGGAGCAGCTTTGGACTACCACCGCCAGTCTTGCCAAATCCTGGACAGCCTCACTGGAAGTCTGCAGGGAAGGTGACTGTATCATACAAGTCTATATATACTTCTAAAGATGCAAATCAAATTGCTGGGGTTTGGTTATTTTGTTAAGATTGCGACCTACACTAATTCCCAGATACTTCTGCTGAACTTCCGCCAAGCAACGTTCAGAGTTTCTTCAGATACATGTGGCCATGTGCATGCAAGTTGGCAGGGGCTAGGAGGTGGTTTGGAATTCACAGACTGTCTCTCCTTTTCTAGGTTGGCCGTTGCAAACATCCGACCAAAGAGGGAGCCGAGGCACAAATCTATGACCGTTAACAAAATCAATGCACAACAAAAGAGATTGTCCCACAGATCCTCAGCCAACTCTGTTATATCTTCAGGTGATTGACTTTTATCAATTTGACATTTTTATGTATTACCATCAATTCATTCTGGCTGTTTTGTCAGTTGGAGCCCTCTGGTCAGAGTTGTCTAACGCTGTTTTTGGAGAGCTAGCCTCCTATTCATCCTGCAGTTGTTCAACTAACCGGATTTAACCTAGATTATTATCAGGTATGCAAGATTAGGGTCGGAGCAAAATCCCACCAGAACAGGGTTTGACAGCCTTGCTTTGGGTGGTTGCTCACTGTGTATCAGATTTCAGTTGATTCTATTTTGTTGCAGGTGCCCAGATAAGCCCAGTCAATGGAGAATGTAAGTGTCCAAAAATCTCATTTGGAACTTCATAAATCATTGACAAATTTGCATTTCAAAACAGTATAGCAGTATTTCTACATGTTTATGGTTCAATTGTTTAGAAAGTAACATTGTCATCATACTCCACTTGTGTTAGGTGACCTGTACACAAACATACAGCCAGAGAGTCCCATTTTCTGTAACCGTGAGTAAACCACAAATCTTGTTCCAGGTTTCTGACCAAAACATTCCATGACGGATTGCCCAATTGTACATTTAACACCAGAAATAACACACACCATGGTGTACATTACAGTATTAATTACTAATAATTGATGTCTATCTAGTGACATCCATTTCAGGGCAACCGCCTGTCTCTTTCAGATGATTGTGAGGTTTTTCTAGACCAGCCCTGTTGCCGAGCGCTCTACCGCTTCGTGGCTGAGAATGAAAGAGAGCTGGGCTTCAAGCAGGGAGACCTCATCATCCTCACCAATCAGATTGATGACAACTGGTACGAGGGCATGATCAGTGGGGAGTCGGGCTTCTTTCCCATCAGCTATGTCCGTGTCATTGTGCCTTTGCCCCAGTAACATCAGTGTAGCACCCCAAGCCATCGCTGACGGCCATGAAGTCATCATCTCTGAGCACCCTGTCTCACTTTGCAATAAATGTCACTCCAGTAAGGATTGATTTATTGACCAATGATATATATTTTTTTTTCCATAAGAGCTACATTTTTAGAGGCATTTCAGGACTGCCTCATCGGGTTATACCATTACTCCCTCCTGGATATAGGAAGTCTTCACCTTTTCTCAGTGAGACATCAAGCTAAAGTGCATCGCAATGATTAGCAATGTCTTTGCGTACTCCACATACTACAAAGCCATGTTGTTTCTGACAGACTTTTTCCTTTTTCATATCTCTGTGTGCTTGAATTGGCAAGTGTATAAAATGTGGTGCAACATTGTGAGACTGTTTGACCACATTGGTGGATTTGGTAAAATTGATTGTTAGATCTGCTTTTTTGAAAGGTTGCTCATGACTGCATTGTAGTGATTTTTCCTTAATGGTCTACATTCTATTGATCTTGTAGTATGGGCAATGGGTCAGTGATTTTTGTGAATATTTTATTTATTATTCCTTTTGTGATTTCATGGAATACACTACAAGTGTTTAAAGATGCATTCTGGGACTTTTGTTGTTTAAACCTCTTGCTTTCATATAAACACTAAACATGCTTCCCAAAATTGGAGGTTTTAAAAATTGTTTTACCACAGTCCTTGAATGCATCTTTAAGTGGAAGCACCATCTTTGTAGTAGTATTTCCCAATTTACAAATGGTGGAACACTTGTTGCCTTTAAGCACTTTTAGAAAATATTTGTTGCTGTATCCTTGACGACACACTTGTTATGGTTCACCAGTCATATAGCCTGTTGTAGGGTTAAGTATTTATATGTAGACCTAGAAAAGATTTAGCTCTAAGCCATATTATGACGGATGTAGTTATAATGACTTTGAATGAAAACGTATTTGATATTTATTGTAAAAGGCTTGCTTGTTTCAGATTTTACAGTTGGCATTTTAGTGAAATTGCAATGACGTTGTAACAAACAATCTGTTATAATCACTGGATGTGTCATGTAAGTCAACTATATAGTTTTAGTATTTTCACCATAGTTGCTCCAGTCTAGCTGGATAGAATATATTTTGTAATAAATAATAAATAGATTATCCCGCCTATGCTGCAGTTGGTGTTTTAGTATCCTATAAAAACCCACAACAATAGAATGTAAAGATATATTGAACTTGTTTGGCCATTTCATCGGTCTCTGACAACCCTAATTTGGGTTTAGGGTTTAGGTTCATAGTCAAAGTGGCAATTTTGGTTTTTAGTTAAGCTAAGAGTTGGTTGTCAGGGAAAATAGGATACATTTGAAAATAAAGAGAATCACTTTATAATCACATTTTACATAGTACACTTTGTATTCAGAAGCAAAACAAAGGTAATTTGACATTAAACCAATTTAAACAAGATTCTGGGAAATCAGAATGGAAACCCCTCTTTGCACCTTCATAATAATTTTCTGCAAAGGGGAGACTTTAGGAGTAATATGTCCAGAGATTGATGCATA